>JARHVA010006249.1:495000-737500 GCA_037957365.1 Torreya grandis
CTACCAATAGACCTCAACCCTTGCAGCATGGTTCAATGAGCCCATGCCATGGGTTATCATAAAGGTAGAGTGATTATAATCATCCAACAACTTTGAATGATGACATTTGATCAAGGAAAAATAGATGGATCATTTAGTGGGTGAACACCTATAGACATAATTAATATTGTTATTATAAATACCCTTAATACTAAATTAATAGTCATTTTTGAATTATTATTAATGCTAAAATATTTCTTATTAGTACCATTAGCCCTATTGTCTTATATTATTATCATTTATATTAATAATCCCATTAATATTAGAATTGTTAACATATATATATATATATATATATATTAAAAATCTATAAAATCAATCTCTATATTATTGTCTATGGAAAATTTCTCAAAACTTGACAAAATAGAAGACATTAACATGCTGTTACATGATCTTGATGAAATATTTTATCACTGTGCATGTAATTTGGTCCATGCAGACTCATTGCAACAAGTGTATGTTTAACTATTTTGTCGATAAGTGTGGCAAAGACAAGGATAGTGGCCAAAATGAATGGGAAAAGCGTTGAAGTTAATTTACATAAGTTGTGAATTAATACATACATTAGATGAAAGTTGCATGTTAATATTTTACCAAAATTGGAGGGCCAACCAACCACCTTAGTGAAAGCTTAAATGTATTAGATGGTTAAGTCAATCCAATAATATAGACTCTATGATGAGAAGTGAGAAGATATCAAATGTCAGTTTAGTTTTATAATATTTATTATTAGATGATGATGATGATGATGATGATGATGATGATGATGATGATGATGATGATGATATTATATTAGGTGATTGGAAGGATAAGTTTTTAGTTAACTTCTCAGATTACTAATTGGACAAACATGCCTTTAACATTTTACTTAGGGGCATGGTTTTTTTTAATACTCCCCAATCAATCCCCAAGGAAGAGTTAGTAAAAATTGGCTACCAGAGGTTAGTGACATTAAAAACCTGATATCTATTATTGTTTAACTTTGTTAATATCCCTTGAAGCTATTGGTCTAGGTTATAACTTGTCTTTCCATGATAAAATGTGATTTTGTCCTACTAGTGTTTAGGGTCTTCTAGGGTGGAATAGTCAAAATGTTATATCATAACACTTAGTTGTCTAACTAATGTTGATAAATTGACCCTTAATAAAATGTTTATTATGTTTTAATATTTATTTGAAAACTTCAAGGTAACTTCTCCTTGTTTCATGCTTACTCAAGTTATGCAACATTGAAAATACATTTGTCAAGGATTCCAAAAAAAAGGATCTAACATGAAAGGAGGTAGTTTTTAAACATAATATGATGGATTTCGTGTCTTTATGTTTATTTAGGTATAAATCATGTGTTGGAAACATTAGCAAACCCAAGAGAGGAGAAAAACATTTCATCTTCTCCATTGGGTTTCTTGATAGGCTAAGGAAGGTAGTTTTGATGAAGTTCACTCATGAAGTAGGAAACATATCAGGAACAATGATATTAGTTATTAGAGAGGGTCCATATTTCATTTCAATCCATGTTATTTTTTGATTATATATCCCTTGTGATTTATGAACTATCATTAAGAAGCTAGGGCCTCTAAAACCCACGTAGAACCCTGTAGACTTTATTTTCTCTTCAAATCTTCATTTATAAGATTGATGGAGGGAAAAAAATGAGGCATAGGTGATATCAAGGTGTGAATTGACCTCAATGGAACCAAATTAATTTGAAAAAACATGTGTGAATGGGCATCTAGCAATAAATGAGTCTTTTTCATGGTTTTCATGTCACAGTCAGGACTGTAGGTAGGGTTTTTGTTAGTTTTGAATTTTTTTCACTTTAGAGGGTTCTCAAAAATTCTATGGAAACATCCCATATATTTATAAAATTATTTAGGCCCATTTACACATATTAAATGATCCTTTTATGTTAAGGTAAATATACAGACCTTAAATGGAGGGCAAGTATAGTCATGAAAACAAGTAAATATCCTATTTAGGGAGTAATGTACTCCAAGTGGAGATCAAAATAGTTACATACAAGTATATGAAATCCAATAAAACTTTTAATGGGATACTCAAAATTCATAAACATCCTCAAAGGGTAGATAGAAAATCATGAGGGTCATAAACATTAGTGTTTTCCAACAAAGATTTCCAAAATGAAATAGTTGAGTATAGGGTTGTGATTGATGAGCAATATCTCAATGCATCCTTGAAATAACCAGAGTAATGGTCAATTCTAAAAATATATTGAGATGTTCATATTGAGTAATTTAACCATGAAGATCAATCATATGATGCATGATAAAGGTGTCAAGCCTAGAATAACCATATATAATCCTATCTGCAAGAATGTGGATTCAATGGATAGGCTAGGTGTTGGGAAATTAGTTGAGGAGTTGCACAAGGTATATAAATTTATAGTGAAGAATCTTTAAGTCTTAATACATGTTTTGTTCCACAGTCAAATAAGTTCTTACCAATGTATAGGTCTAAAAGCATGAAAGTTATCACTTGTGACTAAGAAGCATGTGATGAAATGGATACATACTTATGAAGACCACTCAAAACACCCATTTTACTTCTAAATGTTCTAAGTGATCACCATGAGGATTCTAGGTGGATGCCAAAGTATCAAGATTCAAGAATGACTATCATATATGGTGTAGTCCCTAGTTGTAGGCCTAGAAAAAGGTGCTCCTTCACTATTTAAGGATTTGTATAAGTATTATAATGATTCAATAAAGTGAATGAGGTCCCTCACTATGTGAAAAATTTCCATTAACAAGCCTCAGACCCTTTTATGAGCTCATAATATGAAAAGACCACTTGTAGTCTTCTTGACGCACCCTCCAAGTGAACTATGCATAGTATATTCAAGACTAAAATGATTTGATCAGGTAAACTTACATGATTCATAACATTTGGAGGTAACTATGATACAAAGAAGTATTTTTTGAAGTGCCACTATGGACCAAACATGTCTAAAGATGATAGAATATCAAGAAGGAGAGTGTAGGCCTAATTAAAGACCTATAGGCCTATTATGGATTCAATATATAAAATAACATTGGTTATATTCAATGAAAAATAGTGAGACATTAAATATGGTACTAAAAGTACAATGAAGTCCTTCACATGTGGGCAAAGTGAGAAAGTGTAAAAAGATGAAGAATCCTAAGACAAACCTAATGGAGACCTACATGTTTATTCTCAAGTTATGAAGAAAATATTGAAATTTGTATTGAGATTATGTATTTGATGGTTAGGATAGGTTTGTCATGTCATGGAAGAAGTTTACACAGAGGATGGATCCCTTAGAAGAGGAAGAGAAGACCAAAATATGACTGCTAGGGTTAGATTTGCTTAAGTGCTCACAAACCCTCAATGGGAAAATCAAGTTGTGAAGATTTTTTGGAAGTCAATACCTATTTGAAATAACTTTGGGTCATAATTTAATATTTACTAAACCTAAAAAGTCATGAAAATTTATGAATGATAAATTTTAAGTGTTGAAGAACAAAATAATCTTCTTAGGTTCAATATATAGGCATGGAAAGTGAAAGGGTTTTGTTTTCATGTGTGAAATACCTTAAGTAAGTACATAGGGAAAAGTGTTAGTGGGTTTTGTTGATTGGGTATTTATACTCAAGCTTCATGGAATTAGAAAATTCATTATATGTCCCAACTCTATAAACCATTGTTAAGAAAGTGACTTTTTTAAAACCTTATTTTCTACCATATGAAGAGCTTGAAGGGATCAATCTTTTGCTCAGTCCGTACAAGAGAAGGTGAATATTTAATAATGGTAATTAGATATGTTGAAGAAGTCTACATGCCAAAATTTTATGGCATTATTTTAAGGATTATATATCTTTTCTTTATGAACAATCCTTAATAAGTCTACCACCTCTAAACCTTTTTAAAACCTTGCTAATGATTTGATGACCATGTCTCCTCTTCCTATGATCTCAATTGTACCTATTTTGCCTTATGATGATCTGAATGAATTATATAGGTCTCATGGGAACTTTAATGGTCCATTTTTTGGCATGTGTGGGATGAGAAGGTATGGAAAGTATCTTAGAAATGAATGTTGTAGATTTAAAATGTAGGTTTTGATGGCTTTTCATGAAATTTGACTATGTAAGACCTAATGAAATACATTAGAATCACATATGACATAGATAAGATAGTTTAATATGATTATAAATACACACACAAAGGTTTTAAATGACTTCAATGTAATTAAGAGGTTTCAAGACACCTAATTTTATGTAAGTATGCCATTAGGAGCTCCTAATAGACCTAATGCACTTGTGTATCAGTCTTGGAGATGGTTTTGAGCTTGAATAGGGATGGAATGATACCCTATAGGGCATTTAATAGGTATTCAATATATGATAAAATTATTCAATAAAAATGACTAAGCCTAAGATAGAAATATAGAATTATCATTATGGTCTCCATTTGAATCAAACAAGCTTTTCAATGAAATGAAGGTTTTTATCAGTTTGAAGATACTTGAGTCTTGATCCTGAGCTCCATAAAGATGAGAGAGACATTGATTTTGCCTAGGAGGGAATGAGAATAATCCAAGAATCATGATCAATAGTGCAATATATCAAGACATAGACTTGTAACTCCTTCTAAACCAAGAATGGATAATTTCATGAATGAGGTTGATGAGTCATCCAAGAAGGTCAAGAGTCACTCTATACCACCATTGATGAATAAGAAGATCATATCAAGTTGACACACTTTGAGAATAGTTTCATGACTATCATTTGGTAGTTTTTATTACTTTTAACTTGCTTCTTCATGATGTGACACTTGTCATATGCCTCTCCTACATTTATCTTCTCTCTCCTTCTTAATCACTTTTATTATATGCTTGATTTTTGAATTGTAATGGATCCTCCACTAGAGTATGGTAAATCCCTTATACTTTTATAATACATTGAAACAATAGACATGCTAGTTTTACCTTATTTTATAACTATAGGGTAAGTGTACCAACCTGGGGGGCAAAAAAGGGCCTACCCATGGACATTATTTTTCTAAAAATTCTAAAATGTGAACTTCTATAGATAATTAGAGATGGCTACACTCAAAATTTTGTTAGGGGGCACCAAGAACAACAAACATGCACTGATGCCCAACTATTAGGATCTTGCTCTCCACAAATAAGAACACAATATGATTACCTTGTATTAGCAACTAAACACGGAATTATACCAGAATGAACAAGTAACTAGAATTCACACATAACACAAAATATGAGAGACAATACACTATCTTGTATTAATACTCGTATAGAAAAGAATATAATAAAGAGACGCCATGCTCTTCCACCTTACAGAGGCTTCCCACACCTCAAGTGTACAGTAATTCTTCTTCAAAAAACACTCTCATACCAAAAATGGTCCCAACACACAACTCACACACAGAATTGGTGTTCACCTCTCCAACCAGTCAGTAATAACCCTGCCTGTACACCAAGCACTCTAAAGTACTTCAAGTAGATCTCCCATGAACCTGCAACCTGCAATTCAACAGACCATACTTACACATGTAGATCTCCTATGAGCTTGCAACAACCTGCAACTCAATGATCTTACAATGGAAGGATCTTCCTTGCCTTCCTTTTCAGCTCATCATTACAATACATGCCAATGGGTCTATAAATAGATCCCAGACTTAAACAATAACTTAGACTCTTAGTTTACTATAATTATCCATGCAGCTCAAGACTCGAAATAGCCTTTACATGCAAACACTCAGTTCAACTAACTAATTGTTCGTGTAATGAACAGTTCTGGAACACACAGGCAACCGACGTCGATCCCTGTCTAACTGGTGCTGACCGACGTCAGCCGACTCCTGCCGATGCCGGTTTCCTTCTACATTCATCATGACCGATGTCGGTCATACTACCGATGCCGGTACTTCTGGAACTTCAGCAACCTCCTCTTCGTCTACATAGTTGAAGCTTTTAGCTCCATAACCTAACAATCTCCCACTTGGAGATAAACAGCTACAACTGTACCTGTACCTATACTTTGTCTAGTTTTTTCCCTTGGCTTTGTATCCCTCTTCAAGATTACTCTTGAAGACCAACCACCACAAATATTGTGGTGCACTTCCTGTCATCCAAATTACCTGCCACATCCGCATCTACAACCATGTAGAAAAGAACTTGACCCTGCATAACATGTGCACCTGCTGCTGGTCCCACTGAACTGCCCTCCAGTATTTCTTTCTCATATTGACCCCAAACTTTCTGACAGCTCCCACTGCTTGGGAAAACTCAGGTTTAGTACACATGTACTCAACCTCATTATGTGAATCAAGATACTACTATCCAATCATCGGCGTGCTAACCGGTCTCACACAATCATCCTGAAACAAAGTCAACCTGTGACCTTCCATGTCCCTAGAACACACTCATGCCAAAAAATATTGCTGCTTCCAGATTCCTCATGACATACTTCTAAACTAGCTTTACCTTTAGTTCAGTAACTCCCTGCATATGCAACTCTGCAACAAGCACACAATACAGTAATAGGATAATGTAGCTAATATTATCCAACCTGGTAAAGAGAAACACAATGATCAAACCTCCATTGTCCTGCAGCTTACACAAGACCATATACCCTGGCCTACCATCTCACATGTCCATTTCCGCTCTTCTTCATCTTGAACATCCATTCGTCTCTCAGTGCTTTCTTCCAGCTGGCAACTCCACCCAAAACTCCTATTTGGTTCTCCTCCAAGGAATCACATCCTTCATCCATGCCAAGCTCCCACTATTTCTTGGATCTACCTGCTCTGCTTCTTTAACAACTTCCTAGTTCTTTACCATACGTGAGCAACAAGTAGTGTAAAGAAGGGAAATGATGAATTTGAGGCTTACATACCCTTTAAGTCCTCCATATGGGCGCTTGAGACTCTTGACAGCTTGCTATCCACCCAAAATTCATCTCAGTGACCAATGCTAGTCACATCTCAGTCTGCACCCGATCGATGTCAGTTCCCTGTGGCTGCCTCATCACCGACGTCAGTTTCCCCTGACCGACGTCGATGTTTATGGTCCCTGAGTCACCGACATCGGTCTGCACATAGCCGACATCGGTCCCTATCTGGACGCTGATGTTGGTTTTCTAATAGACGTCAGTCTCTGTGTTTTGCTTGTGAGAACTAACTTCTACCCGCAAGCTCCTTTTGGATCAAACCCTTGTCCAAATCACCCTTGCTCTGCTCAGAATTCTTTTGCCCCTTGTGCTGAACTCTGTCTGTCACCTTTTCCTTGAAAACTAAGGCTTTTCTGTTCTTTTCACTAACATCAGATCTCTCAAGAAATGTCACTTTCTTCTTCTGCATACAGAAATCTTGATTCATACCCTTTGACTCAAGAACATGCATCTCCTTCTTATTCATGTGACCAAGCCTATTAAGCCACATCTTTGAATCTACAGCTGAAGTAGATAACCCAGAAAGAGAATCAGTAATACAAGTAGATAGATAAAGTGTACCTACTTTCTTACCTCTTGCTACAACAAGTGCACCCTTGGTAACCTTCCAAGAGTCTACTTTGAGAGTTACTGTGCAACCCTCATCACCCAAACTTCTTACAAAAATCAAATTCCACTCCAGAACTAGGACATGCATGACCTCCTTTAACACCCATGTGTTACCTGTCTGCAATTTTAGCTTCACTTTCCCTTTGCCAACCATCTGACAAGGCTTACCATCCCCTAAACAAATTTCTCCAAAGTCTCCCTGGACATACTCATGAAAAAATTCCCTATTTAGGGATGCATGAAAAGAGGCACCAGAATCTAAAACCTAAGATTCTACTTTATCTAAGGAACATACCAGTGCATCCTGTGCAACGTAATCTGCAACATCTGGTTCTTCATGTCCTTCATGTTGATCTTCATTTACCCATCAATCTCTCTTTATGTGCCCTTGCTTTCCACACTTCCAACAGGTTATTCTGCCATACCTGGACTTGGATCTCCTGCCTATCTTGGACCTTGATCTCCCATGCTCTATCTTCTCTCTTTACCTTCCTCTGCCTTCAACACTCAAAGCATTCCCTGATGATTCACCTATGATTTTCCTGCGTATCTCTTCATTCAAGATCACATTCACAACATCATCCAATTTTAAGATTTTAGAAGTAGACGCAGTATTACTAACTGCCATTACCAAACTCTCTCAACTTTCAGGTAATGAGCACAAGATTAAGAGAGCCTTAGTTTCATCATCAAAATCAATATTGACTGAACTTAACTGGTTTACCAAACCATGTAAATCACTAAGATGACTATGTACAGATCCACTATCCAACATTTGCAAATTAAATAATTGCTTCATAAGAAATACCTTATTCGAAGCTAAGGGTTTTTCATATAAATTTGCCAAAGATTCCATCAACTCTACCATTGTCTTGGCATGTGTTAAGTTAGAAATCACAGACGATGCAAGGCTCAACCTTATAGATCCCAGAGCCTTCCGATCAAGAACCTCCCATTCTTCATCCTTCATATCTGTGGGCTTGCATGCAACCCCACCCAACGGTAAGTACAAATCTTTTTGATACAGATAATCTTTTATCTGCATCCTCCATAATTGGTAGTTCTTGCCATTAAACTTCTCCATTCGTAGTCTACTTTCATCTGCCATTGCTATACTCCCACTCCAACAGAAACCCCTGTGAGTAACCTGTAATCAACACACACTAACCAGATCTGAACCAACCTGTTAGTAAACTCAACCAAAAGCTCTGATACCAATTTGTTAGGGGGCACCAAGAACAACAAACATGCACTGATGCCCAATTGTTAGGATCTTGCTCTCCACAAATAAGAGCACAATATGATTACCTTGTATTAGCAACTAAACATGGAATTATACCAGAATGAACAAGTAACTAGAATTCACACATAGCACAGAATATGAGAGACAATACACTATCTTGTATTAATACTCATACAAAAAAGAATACAATAAAGAGATGCCACATTCTTCCACCTTACAGAGGCTTCCCACACCTCAAGTGTACAGTAATTATTCTTCAAAAAAAACTCTCCTACCAAAAATGGTCCCAACACACAACTCACACACAGAATTGGTGTTCACCTCTCTAATCAGTCAGTAATAACCCTGCCAGTACACCAAGCACTCTAAAGTACTTCAAGTAGATCTCCCATGAACCTACAACTTACAATTCAATAGGCCATACTTACACATGTAGATCTCCTATGAGCTTGCAACAACCTGCAACTCAATGATCTTACAATGGAAGGATCTTCCTTTCCTTCCTTTTCAGCTCATCATTACAATACATGCCAATGGGTCTATAAATAGATCCCAGACTTAAACAATAACTTAGACTCTTAGTTTACTATAATTATCCACGTAGCTCAAGACTCGAAATAGCCTTTACATGCAAACACTCAATTCAACTAACTAACTGTTTGTGCAATGAATAGTTTTGGAACACACAGGCGAGCGACGTCAGTCCCTATCTAACTGGTGCTGACCGACGTCGGCTGACTCCTGTCGATGCTGGTTGCCTTCTGCATTCATCATGACCGACGTCGGTCATACTGCTGATGCCAGTACTTTTGGAACTTCAGCAACCTCCTCTTCGTCTGCATAGTTGAAGCTTTTAGCTCCACAACCTAACAAATTTGAAGATGGTATACAAACATGAATTGTAGCATTTCAAGTCTAGTTTCCAAAAAATGTATTTTTTTTGAAAAAGGGTTAAGTATAAATAGGTCAAACATCTAAAATTTGAAGAGGACATCCTATTATTTTAAGAAAACATAGTAGAGAGATGGTCGTGCAGCCCACCATTTTTTGAGAATCATTAAATATTGTTAGAAACTATTTAGTGAATATTTAGATAAGATCTTCTAGTGTGTTACAATTTTTTTTTTAATATTTTTTCAATGAATATTTTTTTATTAATTTTAAAATTAAGTAGATCCTAAAAACTGACAAAAAAATGGATAAGCAGCCCTGCGGCCCATCCTAACAACCTCAAAAAAATGAAAATTGATTTTATTTTGAATGTGTGTTTAATTAGGTCTAGTTTATTACCATATAATTTTTTTTCACTTGGATCGATGAAAAATAAATTAGATAAACATGAATAGGTAGTATGGGTGTGGCATTTAGTGGCCTAAAAAAGGTGTTGTTAGAAATAAATATAGTTTGAACACTTAAAATAGCCCAAAAATCATAAAAATCATACACTTAGAAAGAGGACAATGTGATCATCGTAACAGTAATAATTTTTTGAATTTTCATGTTGTCCACAATGTATTTGGTGATTGAAGTTGAAATTTGTTGGTTTTTCCTAAAAATATTAGTCTCTACTGTAGATGTATAGTCCCAAGCCTTTGTATCATAAATCCAAGCCATTTTTGAGCCTAATGGCTCAATTTTAAATTCAAATTCAAATAACACATACATCTTATATAATATGTACATGTTTTATAACATGTACGCATTATTGAACATAATATATAATGTGTATGCATTATATAACATGTATGCATTGCTTTGAAATAAAACAAAACAAATAAATTTTGTGTTTTTAATAGGGGAAAGGTCCCATTAATCATGCATCCTTATAATGGAAATGCCAAATTTCATGTTTTTTTATAGGGGAAAGGTCCCATTATCTTTGGATAGTGAATTAAGGTGCCATAACATCGCATTAGACCTTTAATTTTTTTCCCATTTTAAAATGTCATCTTAACTAATTATAACTAAGATTTCAAGGTCTGACACGTTATACATTTTACAATTTACTGATTTTATCATGAGAGGTCATAAAATGTATTTTTTAAACCTATGATCAAAAATTAACCTTTAGATTACCAATCACTATGCATTAGATTATAATACTTGACTCTTACTTGTCAAGATGTGATTGGTTACTTTTAATTTTATAGAATAAATGTTGAACAAGTAATAGATATTACATGTTCAACTTCTAGAGCACTTTAATATTTATATACACCAATATGTTTCATCAATAGAACACATCTTAACAAAAGCCTTGTTCGATAATTGAAACATGCCCAAATATTGGAATAATTTCCCCTAGTAGGGAAAGGATATACCTTACCACCTTACTTGATTAAAATCCTACTTGCCCTTAAATTTTGTATTTCTTATTGATATTATCTTACTTGCCTAAAATCCTATCTTACCCTTTTGTTGTTTCTTTGATATCCTTGACCAAACCCCTTTATTTGTAAAATTTGAACTAATTTATTTCAGTGGCAAACCCATTGAATTGGATTATGTAGTATAGATAATCTTATGTAAGTGTAAATAAGAATTGAGCCCTTAGTGTAACAATGCATCTCTTGGATATATATTTAAATAATTCTATCTAATGGATCCTAATACCTATGAATCATGCCTTGGATTATCCCAAAAATATTCTAAAATGTGTTGAATAAATTCCCTTAATTTTCCTCCAAGGTCACTTAGTGCATCTAATGCAATAGGTGCATTTTGAAGTCCCAATTGAAATTCTAACAAGAGTCTTCTATTTTTAAAATTATTCACTTGATACCCCTAATGTATTCAAATAAATTATTTAAAATTTTCCTAAAATTAAGATCTCATGTGAAAATATGGTTAATCATCCATTCCGTGCACCTCCTTTATCTACCCCTCCATCACACATGGGTCAACCATAAATCACTCCATCCATTCCCACATCATCTAAAGAGTGTGTATTTGACATGGGACTAGTCCTAGCCACACCATGGATACAATAATCGCAAGCTCAAAAACAAGCTAGACAACACTTGCTTATCAATACTATATAGTTATATACCTTACTATGTAATTGGGATGGTAAGATACAAAAGTATAATGATGGATACAAGTTATGTACATGTTTTTATTGAATATTTTGGTCAATTTGGGTACGTATTTAGTTTTGTATAAGATGTGGTTTTGAGCTCAATAAACTTGAAATGGTCACATGTATCCATTAGTGATGATGTGGTTTTAAGATGTCATGCCTGTAGTGATAAATGTATAGCTTAGAAAATATATAAATACACTAGGGAATTTGTTTGAAACCATTAAAGGATGGTTTAGACATAATATTGACCAAATATGGCATAAGTATAAGCTACCCCAGCTCAAACTCTATTGAGATTATTTAAGATACATTAGACCTATGACAATGTCCCTTAAATTTGAGACCTACTTCCCCTCAAGGATGATGCTGAGTAGAGAGACTAAATAATTGTTCATGTGGATGATGAACTACTCACATAATATAGATGTTTGATCATAATTGAGTACTAGTGTGCACCCCTTTGTTAAAGGTTTCAAGATTATATATTTTGTACATATATCTTCAATTGTCTTGTTCATATTTCATTGTAATCAGCTTACACCTTATGATGTGGACTGAAAGAAAGTAGTATATGTCTCAAAATTATTGCTCTAAATTTGGATTTGAGGTTAAGGATCATCCATTGCTGAATAGTGTTCTCTCCTACATGTAGGACTTAATATGAATGTACTTTGGGATCTAGAGGTAATTCAAGGAAGAGGGATATAAATAATTTGAGTACATACATGTAGAAAACTGATAACCAGTGCTTGCTCAATTTGGATGGGACCTTAAAGGGTTATACATGATAATTTTTGTATAATAATGGCAAGTTAGAGGCTCACATCATGTGAATTATTTACTAGACATGAGTTGATTGGATCAATGTCAATCTTTAACATTATTGGCTTATATGTGTTTTAGGAAATTATGTTTTAATTCCTAAATATTAAAGGGGTTAAGCAATGCAAATTATTAAATAAATATACTTTAATTAACCTACTAATTTTTGTAAATAGATAGTATTTTTGCCTTTTATAAATATAGTAGGGAGTGAGGTAGATTAGAACTTAGCTTATTTTGGCTGATCTAAACTAAGACAAGGTCTGATACTAGAGGAGTAGGATTGAGAAATAGTTGGAAATAGGTCACTAGACTTCATTTCTTGATTGGACAAGAGCATCAAAAATAGGGCACCCTATTATATAGCACTGTAGTCTTATTCTAGTACTGTTGCCCTGAGACTAAGAGATTTCTAGGTTTTGTTCAAAATGCCTGTGTTACCCTGTCACTAAAATTTTAGGGTCTAGGACCTTAAATGTGCCTATTTTAATCTTCAAAACTCTTAAGAGCTCCTAGTGATTGAACTTGAATGCAAACTTGGGAAAGAGAGAGAAGGGGCTAGTGTGTAAAGGATACACTGGATGTAATTCACACCCCATGTATGGGCATCCTACCTACATGATAATACTCTAAAGAGGGATCAAACTATTGTAGTTATCCCATTAATGTGCTTGGTGCAATTTGTGTTTAATCAATATAACTATAATGTGAAATTAGATGTGTTTTGTGTGGCTAGGGACTGGTGCAATGATTTGAGTAGGATTTAAATAATATTGAAAGGCTGTATGCAAAGAATAGGGAAGAATGCTTGAATGTATTCTTGCATCTCTCTTAAAAATGAGTGTCAATCCTTCTAAATGAACTTAGAATGGTCTTTTATAGGTAAATAAATGATCATGAATTAAATTATTTCGCATTAGGCCTATAAGGAAAGGAAAAGGATTAAAGAAAATATGACTGTTAGGACCAAAAATGCACTTGGACAATAGTACTAAAAATAGGACACCCTAGGTTATAGCCCTTCTATTCTATTTGGACACTATTGTCCATAGGGAAAAAGACTTGGGGGGATGGATCTGGGCTCAGAAGGGCTACCTGGGTCTAGAAAACCTAATTCTAATTTTTTTTGGATGACTAGGAATCAGTGAAAGAAGTAACCTAGAAGGATTGTGTGAGCCAAGAGGAGGACCTATGGATTAGGTGTCTTAGCCATACTGAAGTTGTACAATTTCATAATTTACATGACTATAATATATATGTATGGTAAATTTGTGAATAGCCTTAGTTGGATTTGTTGTCTTGGTGATAGAACATTTCTAAGTATCAAATATGTGTATATTTGACAACTCTAACACTTATTCAAGTGTACTAGACCTACACATGTATAAATATTTGATTGGATTTGGTATCCTGAGGCTCTAAAAAATTTGATGCTTCTAGGAAAAGTGACAGCTAGATATTTAATACAAATATGTGTATAAGATACACACATGGTGATGTATCTAATTAGATTGAGCCTCATAGGGATCTGATAGATCTCTTTAATGCTTTTAGGACCTGACACCTCTAACAGTTTGACACTTCCAAGAATGTATAAGGTACACATGGTGATATGTAATTAGATTTGGCCTCCTTAGGCATTGTCAACTCTAAAACTTCTAGTACTTGATGCATCTCTAATAGCTTTAACACTTTCAAGTTTATGAGTTACACACGTGACATAACAAGGTTCAATTATAAGGTCAATTCAATCGAGGAGGCATGGGAGGCCAATTTGAATGCCTTCTTGACATAACTATAAGATCATGATATATGTTTTGTGACAAAATTAAGTATGAATTTATTTATCATGAATTGAACCAATTAGTTGATTGGTTCAATTAGGGACATGATTTGGGAAAAATAGATCCCCTAAACCAAATTAATGACTCAATCAAATTTATAATCTAGATGCAACATGTATGACTTATTTGACCCTAATTTAATTAGAAATGAAAATATGAATGTAAATGTGGCCAATTTCAACCCATTAAACCTAAACTAAAGTCTACAATGTGATTAAAAGGGCTAAATTAGGTAATGTTTTATGACATGTTGATTGTAAACCCTAAGTTTATCACTTGAACATGTATAATTCCCATAAACCCTAATTTCATGACATATACACATGTACAAACTATTACACTAAACCCCTAACCCTAAATCTCAATTTTATAACAAACACAACCCTTAAGTTCACTAATTTCATCATAAATGCATAAATTCATGAATGTGATTAGTGCCAATTTATGAACCTATTATTCACCTAGATTTGTAAGGACCTATGATGGGATTTTGGGAGAAATTAGTTCATTTCATCTTACATATTGATCCTTATTGCATCATTCATTAGTCTTATTGCTTCATAGTCTTATTGAATCAGTATTGGATATTCATGCATCATATTGGGGATTTATGCATCATATTTATCCTTATTTCATCATATTGAGATTTATTGCATCATATGATACCCTTATTACATCATATTAGAGATTTAATACATCATATGATAGTCTTATTACATCACATGATAGTCTTACTGCATCGTATGATAGTCTTATTACATTATATTGAGCCTTATTTCATAATATGATAGCATTATTTTAACATTTGATAGTCTTATTGCATCATATAAGGATTTATGCATCATATTATAATGGAAAAAATGCATCAAATATGCGATTTTTTGCTTGTATTTATAATATATGCCTATACTTCAAGGAACACATTCACATTATAAGAATGTGTATGCATTCATATAACATATATGCATTCCTTAAAGTAAAAACAAAAACTCACTTTTCAACATTTATTTTTATCCCTAATTGAGATTGTTGTCCTTGCAGACATTCCTTGCGCACTTTGCATACTCTTACTTTCTTGGTTGGAGTTTTTTTTTACCCCAAATTTGAAGTAATTTCTTGGTTTATTTTGTCAAAATGGGCTCCAGTTCACTTTCAAGGAAGAGGAATAATTTGAAGAATAAAACATTGGATCAATTATAAGAGTTGAGAAAAGAAAAAAACAAGGTACGAATGTAAGCATTTCATTCCAGACAAGGTACAAACACTAACCCTGATGAGCCAATTGCCTTAGATAATAAGGAAATTAACAATAATAAATTGAATAATGATTAAATTTACATTAATGAGTTGAATTATGATGAAATTCACAATAATGAGTCGAATTATGATGAAATTGACAAAATAAAATTAGATAACATTAGAAATTCACATTTAAAGTTTAAAGTTTTTGATTTTGTTAATGAAGAGCCTATGCATGATACTTTACCCAAAAACAATTAATAAAATGTAATAGACTCAAATAATGATGAAATTAACAATGAATAAAATTATATGGAAACATAAAATGAAGAAACAAACAATGAATAAAATTTCATGGAAACATATAATGATTTTGAAACACTCTCTGAATGAATTCCACCAATAAAAACACTTAAAAGAATTGTGATTAAAAAAGATAAGTACTTAATTGAAGTTGATGAAAATATTTTGAAACCAATACATAAAAAAATGTCTGACCACCATTCAAGAAGATTGGATTGAGAAATTTGGGATAGTTTCTTTCATAGATTGGAATATGATAGTCAAAGATGTCAATTATCTATTTCATTGATGAAATTGGTTTAGATGAGACTTATAATTTACACATTAGGACTAAGAACATCTAACATGAATAATGAAAATGATGAAATTATTGAAAATCTACATGATGCATATCATATTGTATGCCCAAAATCATGCACCAAAGATTGTAATGTTGCTTGACTATAATGAAAACTTGTGCAATAAGTGCTGAAAAAGGGGGAAAATGATTGATTTCAAAAACAAGTTGAACACTTACAAGTTAAATAGAAAAAATTAATGAAAGCAATTACAAGATGTGAAAGACTTAAAGAACCCAATACAAAAGAGCTCTGGGCATTCTCTAGTAGACTTCTATGAAAGGACAAGGTTATAGTTGATACTTTGAAAGACTTACACAATTTTGGAAAGATAATACAAGAGTTTCGCCCAATTCAAAAGATGTAGTGAAAAGAAGAGTTGGTTCTCATTATCATGAACCACATTCTAAATATTTCTTGGATATGACTCAAACATAATTTTACTCTAAGTCTTTGGAAAAACATCCACAAATTTCTATTAGTCAAAGACTTTTTAAGATGGCTAAACCTTTTTACGTAAAAAAAATCACACACGTGCCACTTGTTATAGGCAACATGTTGAATTTTCAATGAACTATGATGTTTTTAACCATATTCATTGTAATTTACATATTAACAACATTTTGCAGGAGTGTGGCATATAATTTTTGTCAAAATCAACCATGAAATTTATTTCAAATATTTTTTGTGAAAGACTAAATGGACAATTATTTTATAATAAAGCACATTTGGATAGAAATTGCAATATTTGTGGTAGAATACCAAAATTAAAAAAAATGTATCTATGAGGAGTATACAGGTGAAATTGGACATGAATTAGTTGGTTTGAGAAAATTCAAATCTATGACTTATCAAGTAAAATACGGTAAATAATCTAAAAGTTATGAGTTTGTTACGAAAGAGACCTATTTCAGAATTTATGGTCGAATTCATGGATAAAATTATTTGAGTATGGAAGGTACACACATAGAGATAAATTGTTGGATGAACATTAAAAGCAAAGAAAGGACACATTCCCACTTGATTCTATTATTATAGTAGTTAACTTTGCTAAAACTTACACATTCAAACTACAAATGGAAGTTCAATTGCAGTATTACAACCCAACACAAATTACCATATTTGTGCATATAGAATTCATGCATACACCTGATAGTATAGAAGAAGATTAACAAATATTAAGGGAGTACCATTTCTATATCAGTGATGACCAATCACATTATACAGACTATGTGTAAGGTTATTTTGAGAAGTTCTATGGACAATTGACTTAGAGGAACATTATTTTCAAATAACATTAAATTTAGTTAGACAATTGCACATCATAATTGAAGAATGCACAGATGTTTTATTGGTTGATACACATTACCACTGGCGTATAACATATTTGGAGTTTCACTGAGGCTAGCCATGGAAAAGGGGAGCATGTGTAAAAAACTCCATTGTAAGGGAGGAGTTAAAATGTGATAATATAGTTAATTTGATTGACACAAAAATTGTGGTTGACTAGTGTATTGAGAAGATATGTCACGGTGCTCAAGAAAATTCTCCTATTCATAGATATTTTTGGTCAATGGATGAAAAATACTTAGAAAAATATAAATATTGTATGAATATATTAGGTTCAAGTGAGCTCCACTCATTTAGTAGCTCAAATGTAGGTTCTTGGGCTATTCATATGCAACACTTGGCATGATTTTATTTTGCATGCAAGGACTTTTTTTGGAATGAGTGTGAGTCAAAAGAGTGGGTGGATGACTAGAGTTCCAAGCCTCTAATTCCAATAAACACATATCAAGTTCCACCAACATTGCAATTTACAAACATGAAATCGTCACATAACTTTGACCATATATCCAATCTAGTATAACTAGGTAGAAGATTAATATTTAGGTATTATTTATTCTGTAATATATCTTCATAATGTCATTAAAATTTGTTTTCTATAATGCAGGCCATATTTTTTAGTTATTACATATGAAGACATTGAAGAGGGAATAAATTACTACTTATGTTAGTGTGTAGATGGAAAGAAAAAATTGACTTTCATGGTCATAGAAGGAGAAAACATTGATTATCCCACTAGGTCTGTGGTAGTCACTAGAAATTGGATTTGATGATATCCTATAAAATAATCAAATTTATAGTTTTTTTAAGACTTTGATACTCATAGGAAGATTCTACACTATTCAAATTTAGTTCTTGCAACATATATTCGATTGTAAAAATATCATGGGAGGCCAAAAAATAAGAATCTATGGAAAGTTTACAAGTTAGACCATGAATCTATTCTTGATACTATAAATATTCGAGAAGATATAAGTGGTTATTTGGATTGAAATTCATAGGTATGTTGACTGGTAAAAATTAGATGTAATCAATTTTTTCATTGCATAAATTTCATCTTTACTTACTAACATTTTTTTGTAGGTTAGTGGTGTCAAATCAGCATCCACCTTCACATGGTTGGCACCGTTAGTAAAGAATTTCATATTATTGAAACTAAGAGAAGCTTACTAAAATTACTTGGCATTTTTGTGCTCTTGAACAATTTCTCGTAACAATTTTATTTCTCCTTATAGCCTTCCAAACACATTTATTGTCAGTGTTTCTGTACTCTAGAACAATAGTGAAAATGCATCTACATGTGGAAGTGGGTATCATGATCATTGGAGCACATTAAATTTTCC
Source organism: Torreya grandis (assembly GCA_037957365.1). Classification (NCBI taxonomy): domain Eukaryota; kingdom Viridiplantae; phylum Streptophyta; class Pinopsida; order Cupressales; family Taxaceae; genus Torreya; species Torreya grandis. Next base: position 514,166 of record JARHVA010006249.1, read on the forward strand.
TATATAGATGTGATTGAAGTGGTGTATTTTAACCTTTTGGTCCCAGAGGAAAAGTTTCTAGTTGGAGGTCAACAAGTTGTCTCTTCATTGCCAAAAAGTTGCATTTTAGGACCCTCTACTGCAACTTCTATCATAAATTACTCTTAGAGGTCCTTCATACTAGATTCAAGGTGTAATTAGATGACTTTCCCATGCATATGAGGGATCTTATATTTCCTCCATATGAATTACATTTTCATTTTTATGCATGCTTGAATTTAGGGTAACAATCAACATCTTTCTTATATTGAGAAGGGCATTCTTGAGCCCAAAATGGGTGGTGGATTTGTCATTTGGGTCAGATGGGAGGCCAAAAACTTGGTCCAAGATGTTATTTACCCCTTTAGATGTGTTGGTAGTGTTATTTTAATCTAAAAAGAACAAAAAATTAATTTTTTATATTATAGCTTCAACTTTGACAATATTTGTTGTTAGTGTTTTAATGCTCTGGAATAGTAGTGAAAATGCACCTATCGGTGAAAGTGGGTGTCAAATCATTGGTGCATGTGTAATTTTCCTATATAGACATGCTCAAAGCGGTGGATTTGTACCTTTGGGTGAAAGTGGGTGTCATTATCATTGGAGCACATGTAATTTTCCTGTATAGACATGCTCAAAGTGGAGGATTTGTACCTGCTAGTCCTAAAAACAAAGTTACTAGTTGGAGGTCAATAAGTTATCTCTTCACTACCAAAAAGTTACATTTTAGGACCATTTATTGTAAATTATACCATAGATTTATCTTATAGGTGATTTAGACTAGAATTAGGGTACAATTAAAAGTTTCCCATGCACATGAGGGATCTTATGGTTCCTTCATATGACTTACAGTTTTGGTTTTATGAATGCCTTAAGTTAGACTAAAAGTTAACATCTTTATTGTATTGGGAAGGGCATTATTGAGCTTGGAATGGGTGGTGGGTTTGACATCCATGCTAGATGTGAGGTCAAGAACCTGGTCCTATATGTTATTTATCCATCCAAACATGTTGGTAGTGCCAATTTTTAGCCAAAAAGCACTAAAAATTGAGGTCTCAGACCGTAGCTTCAACTTTGACAACATTTGTTATCAGTGTTTCCATGCTCTAGAATAATAGTGAAAATTTAGGTGCGGGTGGAATTGGATGTCATGGTCATTGGAGCACATGTAATTTTATTATATCAATGTTCTCAAAGAATTGGATTGTACTTATTGGTCCTAGAGGCAAATTTTCTATTTAGAGGTCAACAAGATGTCTCTTTACTGCCAAAAAGTTGCATTTTAGGACCTTTTACTGTAACTTATACCATGTATTTATCTTAGAGGTGATTAAAAATATATTAAAGATATAATTATAGGGATTTCACACACACACACAAGGGATCTTATGGTTCCTCCATATGACTTACAATTTTGGTATTATGCATGTCTGAAGTTAGGCTAAAAATCAACATCTTTCTTATATTGGGAAGGGAGTTTTTGAGCCCAAAATGGGTGGTGGGTTTGTCATTTGGGCCAAATGGGAGGCCATGAACCTAGTACTAGATATTATCCACCCCTAAAAATGTGTTATAAGTTCTATTTTTCAGCCAATAAGCATCAAAAATTATGTTCTTAGCCATAACTTTAACTTTGACAACATTTGTTATCAGTGTTTTTGTGCTCCAGAACAATAGCGAAAATGCACCTACAAGTGGAAATGGGTGTATTTGTAATTGAAGCACATGAAATTTTCCTATATAAATGTGCTCAAAGTGGTTTATTTTCACCTTTCGGTCCCAGAGGTAAAGTTTCTAGTTAAAGGCCAACAAATTGTCTCTTCACTGCCAAAAAGTTGCATTTTTGGACCCTTTACTGCATCTTCTACCATGGATTGATACTAGAGGTTGTTTAAAATATATTAAAGGTGAAATTATATGTATTTAACACACAAAAAATTGATATTATGGTTCCTCCATATGACTTACAATTTCATTTTTATACATGCCTAAAGTTAGGCTAAAAATCAACATCTTTCTTGTATTGGGAAGGGTATTTTTGAGCCCAAAATGGGTGGTGGGTTTATCAACCAGGATAGATGAGAGGCCAAGAACCTGGTCCTATATGTTATCCACCCATGTGTATGTGTTTTAATTACTATTTTTTATCCAACAAGCACCAAAAATTGATTTTTTAGACCGTAGCTTCAACTGTGACAATATTTGTTGTTAGTGTTTTTGTGCTCTAGAATAGTAGTGAAAATGCACTTGTGGGTGGAATTGGATGTCACAATAATTGTAAAATATGTAATTTTAATATTTATATGTATTTGAAGTGATGTATTTTCACCTACCAGTCCTAGAGGCAAAGTTGTTAGTTAGAGGTCAACAAGTTGTCTCTTCACTGCCAAAAAGTTGCATTTTACAAGAGAAGTTTAACATTGCATGGTAGTAAGTTTTTGATCATATGAAGATAAATAATAATAATAATTTTTATTATATTATCCCTTTAAAAATGTGTAATAAGTCTCAATTAAGTGTAAATGATGGAAAATCTTGCATTCTTGCACATAGGCAGGTTGTGATAGATAGGTCTGTGAACCTATGCTTGGACAATGATCAAGAATATTTCAAGAAGATACTAATAAATTACATAGTTTGAAGTGTTTAATTAAATGAAATTATAGACTCTTATAATAATAAACCATTGTTTTAAACCCTAAGGTAATAATCTTAACTTTTAGATATTGAACATGCAACATTGTGATAGTAAATATGTCATTCTATGAATAGAAGGAATTAAGACTTGATAAAGGGAATTTAGGAATAATTAAAGGTGTATTGAGAATGATAAAACATAAATGAGGCCTTGTGTTATCTTAAATACTAATGTAAATCTAATAAACAACATTTAGTATCATCCCTATTGTACACAGTCAATTCTGGCCCACAATCAATTTAGAAATTAATGTTTTAAGCTTAGAATGGATCAATGAAGGGTTATAGCCTATTTTATGAGGTAGAAGATATTATGATAGAAATTTTGGTGAGGATTTTATCCTCTTAAAATTTTTATCATTCAAGATATATAATTTAAGGTGCTAAATGGGTCTATACAGGGCCTAGAAACCCTATAACTAGGGTCTAGGATAATTTGAGAGATGTAACCATCAGAATGGGTCCAAATTTTTTAATATTACATAATTATATGTTTTATAGCTTATGAAAGTTGTTTGGGAATGAAAATTTATAGATATGTATTGTTTTGAGGACTGTAGGGTTAAAATAGCCTATTAGGCCTAGTTTGGGGGTTTCTATCGAAGCAAGTGATAACCAGGAGAAGATTAAAGTGTTGTAACTTTTTGAGGAGTTGAAGGGTGATAGAGGGTGTCCTAAAGTCTTCTTAAATATTTAAGAAAGGACAGAAGTTAATAAAACAAAGGGAATAATAGTGAAAATAGGGCTATAAGCCTAGACAGAGTATTGTGACTTTGAGGTGTAGTAGGAATGGAACATAGTGTTTGGTCATTTGATAAGGGTTTATAAAATTTCATCATGATCACTTAAGACCATAAATGTAATGAATTTTATTCTTAACAACTTAAACCAGGGAATGGTCCTAGAGAACTAATGGGCTACATAGTGTGAAGGATAATGAACACCCAATGAGAAGTATTGAAAGGTGAAGTAGGTTTGAAAATTTTAAATAGGTTTGGGAAATAATTTTGTGACCATTTAAGACCATTCAATCATTGTTATTTTACTCTTGAAACCTAAAGTGAGATTTGGTCCTTGGAACCCAAGTGGTTGTGCCTAGTCAAAACTAGTGAAGAGACTACAAGCAAGTTTGTCAACAAAATAATGCAAGGATGAAAATAAGGATAAAAAATTATAATTAATAAGTATAAAACCATAAAAAAAAAGTGTATCTATATATTCAACAAATAGGTACATGTGTCAAGTGACTAGTAAGCCCAAGAATCAAAGAGCAATTTTTAATTAGTAAGGGAATATTGAAGATCAAGTCATAAAGTACATTGAAACCATTTATAATTATAAATTGTATAATTATACTGAATTATCTGCATCAAAAACTAAGGAAAAAGAGGATGATGACTCATTTTTGAAATTTGACTAAGCAGACATGTGTCACTAGCTTTTGCCAAAATGGGCCTATAGGCAAAAATATGTTGGATCTAATCACAAAATTTGGTGGAGAGTCTAATTATGAAATAATATACCCATTAAATATATATATTTTAAATATTTTTGAAAATGTAAAATATTCACTATTTAGTACAGTCAACCCTATGTCAAATCATGGTCAACATTGGAGCCTGCCTTGGAGAAAATGGTTAGTTTGGGGCATCCATAGGTTGAGTCAAAGCACATAATTTGGTAAAAAATGGTATAAATTAACTAAAAAAACATCCCATACTATGATAAAACTCTTATAAATATTTAAAGTTTTTACTATTTTGACAAAGTCGTCATGCAGTCAAGAAGGCAACCATTGGAGATTTCTATAAGTTTTGTTAGTTTTGGATGCTAAGAAGTAGTTTAGGCTTTGGAGAGGTTTAAAAAAAATATAATATGATTTTTTAAAGATATATTTTCCTATAAAAGTTATAAAATTTAGGTTTTTCATGCAAAATTTTGAATAAAGACAAGTTTTGGCATGAAAGAAGCATGCAGGCAGCTCAAGGTAAATTGTGGTAAAAAGGGTCTACATGACAAAGTGCATATAAAAACGACTTTAAAATAGGTATTATTGGTATTAATTAAATAATATACCCATATATTATATTTTAAAAGTAATATTACAATTGGAAATGCTCGATGTTTTGTCACAATCCCATCCATGTCTCATAATGGTCACTTTTCATGCAAGCATACTTTTTTGAGTTTTAAGGTGTGTTTGAGGGTTAAAAGATTAGATAAGTATTTTATAATTATGGTAATTTTGTTTTAAATGTATTAAAAAAATTTCAAGGGTGTTCACACTCCAAACTTCATGAAATCCCCACATGCACGCTCAAATCCCCACAGGCAGTCTCAAAGGCGTAAAGGCAAAGTTGGTTTTTTTTATCATTGGAAATGTGTTATGAGATGTTTTATATGTAATTAGGATGTTTTAAATAAAATAATATTATTTTTAAGGTCAAATTTGTCTTTTGGAGAGTATGTATAGGGCATGGGAAACCCTATATTAACAAGCTTTGGGCATTTTTTAGAGATTTAACCATGAGAATTTAAAGAAACTTTGTAATATTACTACCATATACATGTAAAAGGTGAATAAAAAGGTTTTAACCTAATATTGTATGGATGTGTATGGATTATAGGACTGAGGGTTTGGAATAGGGCTAATTAGGTCTAAATTAGGGTATGTTAATGAAGGAAGTGATATAGGTGGAGTTGGGATATGAACTTTGACATAGAAATGGAAAAGGATAGAGTGTACCTATAAATTCCCTTAAAATATATTGAGTAATCATAACTTTTTCATATAAGTCAAAATATAGTAAAAAAAGGCTACAAGCCTTGAGAGAGCATTGTGTCCATAAGGTGTGGAATGAGAGTATGTTATTGTTTGAGTAATTTGAGAGGGTTATACCAAGTATGTTATGATCATATAAGACAATATGTGACAATAGGTTGAGCTCTTGAAACATAGACCAAGATTTGGTCCTTGAGACCTAAAGAAGGTGCCTAGGAAGAAACTAGAAAGAGATTAAGAGAAAGTTTGTGAATGAGACATAAATGGAATGAGGTAAAGGATGTATGGACAAAGGTTAATGATATAAAGGAGGTTATACTAAAATTACAAGGAATAATTACTAGGTGTAAGAATCTAAATTAAGCCCAAAGAGTCAAAACAGGAGCTACCTTATGAAAGAAGATTCAAATCAAACCATAGGAAGTGAATGTGATCAATTGGGTTTAGAACTAGCTAATGATGTTTTTGTAAACTTATCCTCCATACATTTGCATCATCATAAAAAAATAATTCATATGAAATCATTGATATTATTTATTTCTTATAAGGGTCGGATTTGTAACATTATCCTAACAAGTTATTCTCAATCTCATAACATTTATAATCCTTAAGAATACTTAAAAACCAATCATTTATAATACCCTGAACACAAGTGATTCATACAATATTTACTTCATTGTTCTCTTAAATATTTATGTATAAAATATGAATTCCATGTACAAATGCCATAAATAGGCATACAATGTCAATAATACATGCATTGCTATATAGGCATACAAAAAATTACATCATGTCTAACAACATAGTATCTAATGTCAGGTGAATACATCATATACACATGTACAATGAAAAAAATGCGTACATTTCCATATAGACATACAAAAATTTACATCATCTACACCATCCTAATCATCAAATAGTCTCCCTCTCTTTACCTTGTTCAAAAAAGAAACTCCTTGGGATGCCCTATTTGTAGATGGAGATATCTTGAATGCTTTGGATTGCTCTAAGGTTTGATTGCAGGTACTATGCTCATAGCTCACTTGCAGTTGAACCTATTCAAATATAAAAATTATTATAAAATTAATAAGTATACATGAAACCAAGTTAAGAAACTCATGTTTTAAACTATAATTAAAAAATCATTTAAACATGCACTTACCACAATCTCATGGTCCTCCTCAATTTGCTATTGATGCTCAATTGATTCACTGCCAAGTTCAACTGCATGAACAAGTGTGTCAAATGATGAATAAATATGAGGAGATATCATAGTAGTCATCTAAATCAGACTATCAAATGTCATATGATAGCCCTTCATACACAATAAATTCATGCATATAAGTTATATTTACCAAAGTATATAGTAAAATTATTAAAACAAAAGTACTAAATTACAATTCAAAATTACAAGTGAATATACGTACCTCAGTGAGTGCTTGTGTAGATGACATTACGGCAATAATGCCTGACTTTGTCTTGATTCACAATGATGGAGTGTCACCCTAGTCATCAATTGAATAAACAACCTAATAATTAATAACTTGGGAAACTAATTGATTAAACAAGTTAATAAAAAACTTAGTCTTGCATAAGATATGAAAAAATCTAATGAGGCCATGGGAATCATGAATGTGACAAATGGATATGTGAAACATGTGACTTGTAACACCACACTGAAGGAAAAAAATGTCTATTTCATGAGGGAGAATGACAAGAAAATGAGGGAGGATTTTTTGGTGAATTTTATGAAATTGAGTCATTGAATGCAAGTTAGGCGTTGAAACATCCTTGATATGTACATATATACACTAGTTTATATGCTTGTATAGCTTTGTTGATGAGTATTTTAATTTTTGATATGATTACTTGGTCATTAGGCATAATTATCTTAAGGCAATGACTTGGTATAGTTGAGGATAGTCCTATGAGTATTGGTGTGATAAAAAAGCCCTTATAAATAGTCATTGTGATAAGACAAGTAACTTGTATAGGTGTTTGTTGAAAAGTTTGTAAACTGAGTTTCAATCAAGTTAAGACACCTAGATTGATAGGTTGCTTTTATGGGGGACATCTATACTTGAGCCTTTTCAGAGTGTCTAGAACCTTATAAAATAGGTCTCATCAAAATCTAAAGAAACATATAGAAAATATAACTAAATATTGTAGAGATAAGAGTGAGTGGATAGTCTTCTTTACAAGTACATGATTTTGGTTTCCCTATAGGTGACATTAGATTGAATATCTATCCTTATATTGCCCTCAATTTTTGTAAGGGAAGGTATATATGTATACAGTGCAAGTAGGTTGAGGCCAATAAAGGGTGTTATCATCTTATCAACACTCAATATTCCTTTTAGGGGGATTTTTCTGATGAAAGGTGTTATAGTCTTATAGAGTTGGCATGTCACTCGAGTGAAGTGCATGGATATAAATAGGACCTCTCCACCAACTACATATAGTAAGTCTTTGGGCCCCCTAAGTAGGTAGTGGTAACAAAATACTCAATGCCATCTATCTATATGGGGTTGAGGTCCCCTATTTTTATATGGTTGTAAGGCCTATGCCATATACATATAGGTTATATTTTATAGTTGATGCTTTCCAAACAAACCAATGGAATTGACTAGGTACAATGGGATTAAGAGGGTATGCCATCTAAATTTATAAATCCATAGATATATATGAAATTATTATGTTCAGATGGAATCAAGAAGGGAATTAAATTTATATCTATGACCATTTTGGATATCGATCATAGAGAATAAACTACTATATGTGATTAGGATAACAAGGAATTTGGTGCCTGACTATAAGGCAAGTATTTAAAATAAATGAGTGGTGTGCATATTGATGAAGCCATGTTATGCTCGATTGGCAAATTGATAGAAATATATTATACCAAACAACTTCTATCAAATTAATTATACATATACATATACATACATACATATATATATATTTATATACACACATCCAATCCTACTAATTGGGATTGACCCACTATGGGAACTACATATAATGGGATATCAAGCAAATGTTAAACTCTCTCTCTCTCTACATACACACACACACACACACACACACACACACACACACACACACACACACACACACACACACACACACACACACACACACACACACACACACACACACATCCAATCCTACTAATTGGGATTGACCCACTATCAGAAATACATATAATGGGATATTAAGCAAATGTTCAACTCTCTATTTTGGTTATTTAAAACATAGTTGAGATGGAGGATGAGTTTTTAACAAGTTGTGCCAATCCATGTTAATACATCAAATAACAAAAAGTCCAATGAAATTATATTAGGTATTTTATATTTTCTTACACAAAATATACAAATGATGAAATTAAGGTGTATGAATGTACATCTAGAGTATATAATATTCACTTGAAATTTTACCTCTATAAATGTATATGGTGTCATACTAACATGGATAGATGTAGTAGGGCTTGGCCCACTACCTATTTATGATGTCAAAGGCAACATCTCCTCTTGGAACACAAAAAAAATACATATATATTATTCAATTTAAACATGTAAGTTAAGTTTTACCTTTTTAATTTGAAAATATAACTTAAAAATTTAACATTAAATTTATATAAAATATGCTTGCATGTGTGTAGAGACTCCCAATGTATCAAAACCAAATATGTGTTACAATAATTCATTAGTCAAGACCATATTCTCCAAGCCCCCTGAAGTTCCACTATCATCATCTAAAGGTCTAGTGCATATAACACCATAGCATCTACATGGGTGGGGTTGTGTATGACCACTAACTAGAGTATCTCAAGCATGTATCTCTAAAAGTCTACACATATGATGAATGAGTATATCAATAAGTGTACTAAGTGCATTCAAAGTGTATATATCCATAGCCTCTATCAACATAGAGGGAATCTCTAGATGAAGTGGCTTTTGGGCAGGGATCCTTGCAGGCCAATTAGGTGCATGACATGCACTTGGTCGATCCTGCATGGAGCCTTTCCCTTGGCCCTGAAACTCACCATAGTCAAAGTAGTTTATAATTTTATTGAGGACAAAATTAAAATAGAGTTTACTCAAAAAGTAAAAAGGGAATTTATGGTTATTATAAGGGTATAGTCAAACACCATCCACCATTGCTCCTAAATATTGGATTTAATCAAATCATGTTGGCATCGATGGATTGGGAAATGTTTAGTCATTATGGTAAATGGGGTATTGGTGGCCAAGTTGATCAATAAGGCACAACTTTGATCTTTTATTATATTTTTCTTCTTCACCTCAAATGTTGACAATTTATTAGCATATTAATCCCTACATCTATCCCTATATGACCTCCATCTATCAATTTGACTCATTATCAAGTTAACTTGACCTAATACTAACTATAAGTTATTGGCCAAATAGGTGTGGTGGGTGTTCATGGTAGCGGGCTCCCTCATTCCCTTAATTATCTACTCAATTTCAATTTTATTCTCTACTATGTGAGCAACTATATTCTTATGACTACCTAGGGGATCTAGTGTAGCTATAAGAGGGTTAAGCAGAAGGTTAGGCAGAGCATGCTGACCTATTGGAAAAAAATAAAAAATCAAACTATGTAATTTACATTCACAAAAAATTCAAAAAAAATCATTTAATCTACAAAAAACCTACCTCTTCTTCACGGGGACATCATTGATCTCACGAATGTAATCCAAAAGGAAGATCTACAAGCCAAAATGAGAGATGGAGGGAAAAGGAAGATTTTCAAGCCAAAATGTGACCATAAATCACCAAAATGTGAATGACAAGTAGGAAAAACTGAGAGGAGTCAAGGGTTTTTTTGTTTTGTAGTTTTGGAAACATATATGTGTTATTTTTAGTTATAGGAATTCATATGCATTCCTATAACTAAAAATAATGTGTACGCATTATTTTTATAACATGTGCATGTTATGTCTCAAGAATATTGAACCATAACACATACGCATTATAAAAGTAATGCTTATGAATTATGTTATAATGCATATGTGTAGTGGGTTATGTTCATAGAATTGCCCCCTAACTCCATGCACATACCCTATATTATGGTGTTTGTACATGAATGATTGATATTATCTAGTGTTGATTTAGTTTTATTTGACATGTTGTCTCATTCTTTCACCTATATATAATTCAAACTCATTTTTATAGGTTGTACGAAGTGTTTAAGTAGTTTTTTTAAGCTTAAGTGAGGCAATCTTCTGTTAGTGTCTTTAGTCCTCTTAAAAGTTAGCCCTCCTTGCCTAATCATCATCTACCACCTTCATATTGAATTATTTATGTAAGAGGAACATATTAGGATTATTGTATGAATAGATAAATTATATGTTCATTTTTTACTTGTCGATGTGTGGTAATGGTTAACATTTGGTGCACTACCTACTTAGTTTGTTTTTTTTATCTCTCTTTATCCTTTTTACCTTACAAGCAATAGGCTTAATTTTATAATTATAGGTGAGACCATCAAGGGAGATATTTGTATTCTATAGGTTATATTAAACTATAAGGTCACTCACAACCTTTGAAGAGTCTCAATGCTATAAATTAAGGAGGATTAAACATCCTCCTCGAGGGTGAAACTTTTATTGATAACATTTCTGACACACCTAGTGGGATAAGAGATTTCATCCATTGAAGAGTTATTAGTGTTTCTCTTCAATGAAATAGCCCTTGGAGACATGAAAATAAGCACCAATGGTGACTCTAAGTCCATTCATCTAGTTTTAGCATCTTAGGTATTATTTCAAGTAAGTATTATTCCTATTTTACCTTTCTCACGAGGTTTCATGGTTGAGTTTGGAGTGGATTTATATTCTACTTAAGTTGATGAATCATATTGATAGTATGTTGATACTTATCATCCCCATGTTGATCCTTACCAACCCCACATTGAGCCATATCAACCCTATGTTGTGTAATATCAGTCCTACATTGACCCTACTTACCCCCCATATGAATCTAGTTATACATATGACCAACCTTGATATTAAGAGTACTATTCTTCCTCCCTTCCTAAAAAACCTTACCAATATTTCCAACCTTCATATCAATATAACTAGGATTTACATCAGTCATATATGCCACCCCACACTGCAATTCAACCTCTTTGGCAACATATTCATATCTCTAATCAACCTTGTCAAAAGCACATTGCCGCTAGTCAACATATTTACATTTCTACTAAGTCTATCTCAAGATTCAAATAAACTCTTTTAGGTGATGAATGACATATGATAGATCTTGATTGATAAAACTATTATGGTCTAAATGTTCGTATCCATCTCATCCAGAGTATGAGGTAATCATTACCGATAGTTAAGATTAAGTAGGCACCTATTGAGAGATAGAATAAATAAATACTCACTAATGACATGCTATATATAGGTGGCCTATTTCAATGTATAGAGGAAAAGTTAGTGGTTCATGAGAGGCAATAAGCTTAGTACCATCAACCCCATGTGACTTCTACTACTCCACATCAACTCTCTTTTACTCCATCCATTCTTCCTCAAATGACTAAATAAAGTCAGATTCAAAGCCTTCCAAGTCCTTCACACATTCCTCAAGCCTTACCATCATAGAGGTCAATCCAATAAAGCATCCAAAAGAGGAAAGAAGTCCTTTTTGAGGTGGCTGAAGACCAAATTAAATCATAATTAAATTGTTTAATTTCCACTTAGATGGAAAATAATGAGGCTATCTTGGCACAAAAATCTTTTTGTCTTCCCCAAGAGTCCTTGAAAACATCCTTTAAGATTCCAAGTTGAAATAAAGTGGTGCATTCATGGGATAAACAAAATGGAAAAAAATTATATTGGAAAATGGTAGCCAAATATGAACCTTTGCCTATTCAATCCCCGCCCCTCTCTCATTAAGAACCTAAAACCTTCCCATCATGGAGGACAATCTAAGAAATTATCCAAAGGAGTAAAAGAGTCCTTGTTGAGAGTGTTGAAGACCAAGATAAATCTGAATTTAAGTATTTAGTTGCTACTTAGTGTTGACCAATTTTTGCTCACAGGCAAAATTTCGGTCACCTTCTTCCCCTACTATTTAATGCCAGTCATCTTCAGGTTGCATGAGTTCAATAAATCTGATTCATAGCTTGGTTTAGTCTTTTGGTTCAACTGGTTGGTTTATCAACATTGATTTTATCTTCTTCAAGGTCCAACGGCCTTGTTTCAGCTCAGTTCAACACTTTGGTCAGTGGCCTGGTTCTTTCGTTCGGCATCTAGTTCATTGTTTTGGCATAGTTCAAGTTCATGTTCATGCCCTTACGTAAGACATGCGTTTCACTTCAAACATTCACAAAAAGGGCTAGGCTGGGTCACGTCATTAAACAAATGCAGAGGTCAGGCACGTTAAAACAAAGGAAAAGGCAAGCGACCCAGAATCCAGCTAAGGACTGATGATGTCCCTGAGAACGTCAAAGTTTGACAAATGAAACAGCTGTTGTTTTTAAAAAATCAAAAAAGAAAGCGCTAACCAACCAGGAGCTAAAAAGGTAGTGACCTACCAAGATATTCACCCCTGGGGGCCGAACAAGCCAGATAGAGACAAAATTGAGAAAAGGACAAGAAGACATTCACAAAATGAGTAAGGAGTTAAGTCCAAGTGGTGCCAATTTGAGAAGTGACTCCAGCAAGTGAAATAGTTCCTTCGAATTGATCATGAGAAGACACAACAGCTAAGTAATGTAACCAATTTTCTCCATTTTACATTTAATGGGTGGATAAACTATGTTTTGACATTAAAAATGTGAACTTTGAGCAGACAAAGCCCACATCTCATTAATGTTTTGAGTAACTTGTTGAAGGGACGTGATGGCCACTTGTTGAAGGAATGCCACATAGGCTTCTTTGTTCTCTCATATATATTTGATACTTGTCATTTTTGTAAGGATATTCCACATTTTTAAGGCGTAGTCCTAAAAAATTTTCACCTGAATCAAATAAAATGCAATTTTACCTCCATTTGGATAGATATTGTTGAGTGTGCCTCGAGTGTTTTGTCTGTGTCCAGTCATTGCTTCTTGATGCTCTCATATATTTAACACCAATAGACCTGTTATCTACAAGGCACCATTTATGCCGCTAAAAGGAGAAGAGCAGACATTTTAGAAGACTAGAATAGAGGAAGTTATTATAGTGTGCATTTCATAGTGCCTCAGTAATTTTATGTCTCCTGTGTTTTCATGTAAGCCTCCATGCCAGTCTTTTATAGCCTGGTCCTTCTACCAAGTGTGTAGTGTAATGTATGTATTTGTCTGATTCTGAGAGTGGATGTGTGAAGGTTGACTTATTTTGGTGCATCACCTCTTTTAGAGTAGGTTTGTTTTTCTTGCATCTCTCTCCCTTTTCATCCCCCCTTTATTATGTGTGTGTGTGTGTGTGTGTGTGTGTGTGTGTGTGTGTTTTACACTTGCTGGAATAAACACGATGCATCAAAGGGAGCTAGCCCTTATCTAGAGACTCTCCCCTCCAACTTCACCAATCCCATAGGTGAGAGGGGAGTTTCCATTATTGTGTGAATAAGGTAGAAGCTCAGCCTCCTGCCAAGGGTGCAATCTTCTACATCAACAATTTCTAGCATGCCTGGTGGGACATAGTTTGATAACGAAGTAAAGTTTTAGGATTGATGCTAGTCTTGTTACAACAGATCATTTAATTTTCTAGCATCTGGTGACTCTGAGTTAAATATGCTAGTTAAGCAGCCTGGTGCCATCAAGAATCATTTCTTGTATGTATACTTCTTTTACAAAAAATCATGGGTTTTATTTTCCTTCATATAATTTGGATCAGACTCAAAATATTCAGAGAATCCCCTCAAGCAGCTCTCCTAGTTGCACTGTAATGAAAAGGGAGGTGGCCTTGGAATTGGAGATTAACAGGATAGAAGAGCAGTACAGATATTGACACGAGCTGATGTATAAAGAGGAGCGCTTGTTTAGGCAAGTGCAGATCCCCTCTTTGGCACCAAATCCTTTTTACTAGATTGCACTTGCTCACTCCAGCTTATCAAATGTACCTTCTCCTAATCCAGTGCACCTGGCTTTTCAACATCAAATGATATCAGAACAACCTCCCATGGAAATGAACTTTCTAAATTCCTTAGATTGTGAATTTTCCACTAGGGGAAATTCCATGAACCAGCACATCTCGCTCAATGCTAATCCTACTCAATAGGATGATGCTGGTCATCTCCAAGAAAGACTCTTCTAGGACAACCTAGCCATGCAAATTGAAGATTTAGAAGCTAGGATGAGACTGCTTCTTGAAAAAGTGATGAAATTTCTAGACCTTGTGGAGGAGCCCCAGTACCTTGGAGAAAACAAAGTTGCTACCTATTCACAGGAGCAAAATTTTAATTCAGAGATCCTAAACTAGGGGAAAATAATTGAATCATGGGGCAGAATAGAAGAAGAAAAGCAAGGTTTTTCTCAAAACCTTGAAGAAGCTGAAGCTGCGTCTACTTATGATGATGCTGTCAGCCTCTAGGAAAAGCTTTTCCAAGAAGATCTAGTCAGGAGAATAGTAGAGTTGGAATCCAAAGATAAATTCCTTAGCTA
Organism: Torreya grandis; assembly: GCA_037957365.1. NCBI lineage: Eukaryota > Viridiplantae > Streptophyta > Pinopsida > Cupressales > Taxaceae > Torreya > Torreya grandis. The sequence goes on from JARHVA010006249.1 coordinate 529,278, forward strand.
ATGTGTGGTGGATGGTTCAGACCAAACAACACATTCCATGCCTGAATACACCACACCCACACATTTTCAAGAGAGTTATCAGGATGTGCCTAATATTGATGAAGTGTTGATCAAGCGGAGAGAGGAGAATCATTTGATTGTAGCTCAAGGACTGCCTCCTCTTCCACATGTTTTTGCCACTTCACCCCTTCTCAAGGAAGAACCTATTCTTTAGGAGGCAAGTGAGGAGCAGAAGATCCAATATGTAGTCCTTCAAGAGGCTATCATGAGCGACAATGAAGAAGAAATCATCATTGATGCTCCTTGTGAAGACCTTATTAGCAATGGAGAAGATGTAGGTCTTGCATATATGCAGATGTTCTAGCAATTCGAAGAGGAACAAATACATGGTAAGCTCTCTTCTCCTTTATTTGATGAACTTCCTTATTGTTTTGATGATGAGGTCGACTACGCTGAAGAGCCTAAGTTGGAGGAGTAAAAGGAGATGTCTGTCTTCCTTGAAGAAGGCCTTGAAGAAGAGCGCTTTGAACAAAGAGGTGATGTTCTATGGGATGAGCAATCAATTTGTGAGTCCATTTCAGACATCACCATAGTCACCCTTCTTCAAGAAGGCCAAGAGGAAGTAGAGGATGAGTCTGACAGAGTTTTCAGTGAGGCAAAAGGAAACAAATCAGACCATGATACATTGTAGAGGAATTATGCAGGTTAAGGGGCTTATGGCGATGAGTCAATAGCCATTAATTTCTTGGTGAGGAGCACCTATATCAAGAACCAACATTCAATAGGCTTCCAAGGACAAATAGATTACATATATGTCAGAGGCATGTTCGATTTTGATCCACTCAGACTCCAGCCAACTCAGGTGACAGGCAAGAGGAGCAAGTCACCAAATCTCATTTTCTTTTAGCTACTTACCTGCCACCATAAGTCTTCTCACTAGGAAGGGGACTTAAGAAAATTTCCCTTCGATCCAGGAGGGAGGTGAGCTTTCCTGGTTAGCTGTAAATAGTAGTTTGTTTTCATTTTCTTTTCTTGCTTTCCCTAAGTGTAGTTGCACAAGTAGTGTTTTTTAGCCTTGTGTGTTTCCCTTTGCATGTGGGGTAAAGCTTCGTGTTTGATTCTTAAATCTTTTGGGGCTGTTGCTAACTTTCGTTATAACTGCAATCTGACTCTGCACCTAATGGACTGCAAGGTAGCTAGGTTTTAAGCATGGCAGGCTTGCTTCCCCTGTGAGTCACCATCTGTTGACCAATTTTTGCCCATAGGCAAAATTTCAGTCACCTTCTTCCCCTACTATTTAATGCCAGTCATCTTCAGGTTGCATGAGTTTAATAAATCTGATTCACGGCTTGGTTCAGTCTTTTGGTTCAAATGCTTGGTTTATCAACATTGGTTTTATCTTCTTCAAGGTCCAACGGCCTTGTTTCAACTCAGTTCAACACTTCAGTCAGCGGCCTGGTTCTTTGGTTCAGCATCTAGTTCATTGTTTCAGCCTAGTTTAAGTTCATGTTCATGCCCTTACGTAAGACAAGCGCTTCACTTCAAACATTCACAAAAAGGGTTGGGCCAGGTCGCATCATTAAATAAATGCAAAGGTCGGGCACATTAAAACAAAGGAAAAGGCAAGCCGTCGAGAAGCTAGCTAAGGACTGATGATGTCCATGAGGACGTCAAAGTTTGACAAATGAAACGGCCATTGTTTTTAAAAAAGCAAAAAAGAAAGCACCAACCAACTAGGAGCTAAAAAGGTAGCGACCTACCAAGATATTCACCCCTGGGGGCCGAACAAGCTAGATAGAGATAAAATTGAGAAAAGGACGAGAAGACATTCACGAAATGAGCAAGCAGTTGAGTCCAAGTGGCACCAATTTGAGAAGTGACTCCAGAAGGTGAAATAGTTCCTTCAAATTGATCATGAGAAGACGCAACAGCTAAGTAATGTAACTGGTTTTCTCCATTTCACATTTAATGGGTGGACAAACTGCATTTTTGCATTAAAAATGTGGACTTCGAGTAGACAAAGCCCACGTCTCATTAATGTTTTGAGCAACTTGTTGAAGGGACGTGATGGCCACTTGTTGAAGGAATGCCACATAGGCTTCTTTGTTCTCTCATATATATTTGATACTTGTCATTTTTTTAAGGATCTTCCACATTTGTAATGCGTAGTCCTCAAAATTTTTCACTTGAATCAAATAAAATGTAGTTTTACCTCCATCTGGAGAGATATTGTTGAGTGTGCCTCGAGTGTTTTATCTGTGTCCAGTAATTACTTTTTGATCCTCTCATAGGTTCAACATCAGTAGACCTTTTATCTACAAGGCACCATTTTTACCGCTGAAAGGAGAAGAGGGAACATTGTAGAAGACCAGAATAGAGGAAGTTACTATAGTGTGAATTTCACAGCACCTCAATAGTTTTTTGTCTCTTGTGTTTTCATGTAAGCCTCCCTGCCAGTCTTTTGCAACCTGGTCCTTCTGTCAAGTGTGTAGTGTAATGTATGTATTTGTCTGATTCTAAGAGTGGATGTGTGAAGGTTGACTTATTTTGGTGTATCACCTCTTTTAGAGTAGGTTTGTTTTTCCTGCATCTCTCTCCCTTTTCATCCCCCCACTTTATTGTGTGTGTGTGTGTGTGTGTGTGTGTGTGTGTGTGTGTGTGTGTGTGTTTTGCACTTTCTGCAATAAACACAATGCATCAAATGGAGCTAACTCTTATCTAGAGAATCTCCCCTCTAGCTTCATTGGTCCCACAGGTGAGAGGGGAGTTTCCATTGTTGCGTGAAGTAGGAGGAGCTCGGCCTCCTGCCAAGGGTGCAATCTTCTGCGTCAACACTTAGAGGGAAAAGAATGAGGCTATTTTGGCACAAAACTATCTTTATCTTTCCCAAGAGTTCCCTAAGAGGTTCTTTAAGATTCCAAGATAGAATCAAGTGGTGGATTCATGGGATAAACAAAAAGAAAAAAAATTATATTGGGAAATGGAATCAAAAGAGGAATATTTCCTATTCAAGCCCCTCCCCTCCCTCCTCAAGAAACTAATATGTTCCCATGATGGAGTTCAATCCAAGAAAACATTCAAATGAAGAAGGAAGTCCTTGTTGAGAAGGTTTAATACCAAAGAATATCAAGAGTTGAGAGATTCATTTGTGAATGGAACGAGAATAATAGTAAGTTCATTGATCTCAAGAGCCCAAAGCTTGTTTATGAGTTTGATAAACCCATCCTTGAAGAATAAAATGTTCTATGGGATGCCAATGAATACGGTCAAGTTGCAGCTATAAGTGAGCCTAAATAAGGCTATGAGGAGAGTGATCCAAGTGAATATTATTAAGATTCCATCATTATAACACCTCTTGGTGAGGAGAGAAGAAAATCAACCTTCAAAGATGAATATAAAAGTGATCTTGATGGAGTATAAGTTGATCAAGTAATAGTAGACCTTAAAAGGTATGACTTTTCCCAATGTGAACAAATTTATGATCATGTTGTTGTTGTAGAAAAAGAAGCTCCTAATAATTCATTGGAATTAGATAATGATTACTTTGAGCCCCAAGAGTATGATTGGAGAGGTATAAGCCTTAGTCCCTTTTCAATTCTTGTTGTGAATACCTATATACTAGCTCCCATCAAGCTAGGAAAAAGTCTAAATGAGGTAGAACTAAGTGAAGTTTAGTTGGAAGACTTATTTGAAGTCCTAGGATTAGGTTACACTATTTTATATGGAGGTTATGGTATTATATAGATTTAGGAAGATAGTTTTTCCAAGCAAACCAACAAGCAAGAAGAAGGCAACTCTCTAAGTTTGTCATTTCAAGAAGCTACCTCTTTTGAATTTGATTTTTTTGATGTTTTCAAGATAGGATATTAGCCTCTTGATCTATTTTCATACATTTTTTCACTCTTGAAATACAATAAAAACCTCGATTGGCCACAATAGCCCAAAGAGAAAGAAGTTTCACCTCTTGAAGCCAATTCTACAAGTGTGTTTCAAGAAACATGTCAATCCATTTAGTTTGGTTAACTAAATCTTGAGGAGGCAAAAGTTTATCATGAGATAAATAATGATCAGGTGTACATCATTACAAGAGAATGTCTTATCAACTACTTAGCTCAGTTGAAAGCTAATAAATAGGATCCATTTACTACTATGTTCATTTTAGAACATGAAAATGAGCCTAAACATGTGCAAGATCAGTTTGAGCACACACTTTTGATCACTCATGCTTTAATTAAGGTGGAGAAGGTGTATAAGGCTTGTTTTTAAGAAGAAGAGAAAAGGATGTCAAGACTAGCATATAGTTTCCCCTCTATTATTCTCTCATGGATGTCATCAAGATTGCTAGTCACATGAGTTTGATGAAAAAAGATAGCTACTTTGTTCCACCAATTAATGGTTTTGTTTAGGTTTGTATCTAGTTGTCATAGTAGGTTAGTATAGGGTAGATTAGTTTTCTATCATCTTGTATTTCCTCTAAGTTATTTTTAGCATAGTGTTTTTTTTTTTTTTTTTTGTTATGTGTGTGTTATCCTTGTTTCTTGTTGTTATGTCTTGCTAGAGGCATCATTAGTTATTTATCCTTATTTCAAGGAATTTGTAATTAGGTTCAAGGTCCAATCAGGTCTAAGGTTGAATGATAAATGACTCCATATCCCAATGGAAGCATAAGTCAAATGGTTTACATTCATATCAAACATGTAATCCCAAGAGATCACCAAATATGTTAGAAAAAATTTGTTACCATAGGTGAGTGATATTAAAAACTTTATATCTAGTATAAATTTTTTGATATCCCTTGAAGGTATTGGTCTAATCCATAACTTGTCTTGCCATGATAAAATGTGATGTCCTTGTAGTGTTTAGGGTTTTCTAGGGTGGCCTAGTCAAAATTTTATGTCATAATACTTAGTTTTCTAACCAATGTTCATAACTTCACCCTTCATAATGTGTTTAGAAAATTTTAAGTTTTGTTTGAAAACTTTAAGGTAAATTTATCTTGTTTCATGCTTACTCAAGTTATGCAATATTGAAAATACACTTGTCAAGGCTTCCAAAAATAGGTTCCAACATGAAAGGAGGTAATTTTTAAAAATAATATAATGGTTTTAGTGTCATCATGTGTATTCAAGTGGAAATCATTTGTTGGAAGCATTGGCAGACCCAAGAGCGGGTAAAAACATTTCATCTTCTCCATCTGGTTTCTTAGTAGGATAAGGAAAGGAGTTTTGATGAAGATCATTCATGAAGGAGGAAGCATCTCAGTACCAATAATAGTAGGTGTTGGATACGGCTATATTACCTCTTAAGCTTAATAATTATTTTGAATATAGAGCCATTTTTATTTATGAAATATCATTTTTAAGCTAGGGGCCTCTAAAACCCATGTAAAACCCTACAGACTCGATTTTCTCTTCAAATATTCACTTATGAGATTGATGAAGGTATATAAACCATGAATAGGTGATCTCAAGGCATGAGTGGAACTCCATGGCACCAAATTCATCTAAAAAAATGTGTGAATGAGCATCTAGCAAAAAATGAGTCTTTATCATGCTTTTCATGTCATATTAAGGACTATAGGTAGGATTTTTATTAGTTTTGGATGTTTTTTCACCTTAGAGGGTTATCAAATAGTTTATAAAAACTTCCCACATCTTCTATCAACTTCTTGAGGCCCATTTCCACCTCAAAAATGATCTTTCTATGCTAAGGTCAATATATAGGCCTCAAATAGAGGGTAAGTATAGTCATGAAAACAAACAGGTATCCTATTCAGGGAGTAATGCACTCTAAGTGGTGATCAAAATAATTATATATATATATATATATGTGTGTGTGTGTGTGTGTGTGTGTATTAAATCCCATAAAATCTTTAATTATTTATTCAAATTTCATGAAAAACCTTAAAGGGAAGATAAAAAATCATGAGGGTCATCAACATTAGTGTTCTTCAACAAATATTTCAAACATAAAACAATTGAGTCTATGGTTGCAACTAATGAGTAATATCTCAATGCATGCTTGAAATAATTATACTGATGTTCAAGTTCCAATATCTACTTAGATGTTCATATTGAGTTATTCAACCATGAAGATCAATCATATGATGCATGATGAAGGTCTCAAGCCTAGAATAACCATATATAAGTTTTCATACAAGAATGTGGATCAAAAAAGCAATATAGGTGTTGGGAAGTTATTTTTTAGGTTTTATAGGGTATATAAATTTCTAGAGAATAAGTTTGAATTCATAATACATGCTTTATTCTAGGGTCAAAGGAGTTCCTGTCAACCTATAAGTCTACAGACTTACAAGTCAATATTTGTGACTAAGAATCTTATGATGAATTGTATAAAGACATATGAGTACCACTAGTAGATATAAAAACATCCATTTACCTTCTAAATGTTCTAAATTATCACCATGAGGATTCTAGGTGGATGCCAAAGTATCATGATTCAAGCATGACTATCATATGTGGTGTAGTCCCTAGTTGTAGGCCTAGAAAAAGGTGTTCCTTCAATGTTTAAAGATTTTAATAATTATTAAAAGGATGTAAAAAATTAAATGAGGTCCTTCACTAGGTGAAAAAGTTCCATTAACACGCCTCAGACCCTTTTATGAGCTCATAGTACCAAAAGACCACTTGCAGTCTTCTTGAGGCACCCTCCAAGTGAACTGTGCATAGCATATTGAAGACTTAAATTAGTTGATCAAGTCAAGTTACATGTTAAAATAAATTTTTAGGTAACTATGATACATGATATATTATTGTATATAGTTCCACTATTGACCAAATAGGGCTAAACATGGTAAAATATAAAAAAGGAGAGTGTAGGTCTAATTGAAGATCTACATGCCTGTTATGGATTCAATAGATGAAATTAAATTGGTTATATGGAATGAAATATATTGAGATAGGTACATATGGTACTAAAAATATAATCAAGGCCTTCAAAGGCTAGAAAATTGATAAAGTGCAAAAAGATGAAATTTGAGACAAGCCTGATGGAGACCTATAGGTCTGTTCTCAAGTTATGAAGAGAATATACAATATTTGTATTGATATCAGGGTTTTTATGGTTAAGATAGGTGTGTAAGGTAATTTTATAAGTTTACATAGATGATGGATCCATTTTAAGAGGAAGAAAATACCAAAACATGATTTTTAGGGTCAGATTGGCTTAATTGCTCAAAAACCCTTAGTATGGGCAAATCAAGCTGCATAGATTTTTGGGATGTCAATACCTCTTGGAAAACAATTTGGGTCATAATGGAATATATAATAAACCTAAAAATTCATTCCAAATCATGAATTAGTAATTTTAAGTGTTGAAGAGAAAACTAGTCTTCTAGAGTTTAATATATAGGCCTGGAAAGTCAAGAGGTTTTCTTTTCATGTGTGAACTAGCTTGAGAAAGTGCATGGGGCCAAGAGATAGTGGTGGTTTATTATTTGGTATATATATTAAAAATTCATGGAATTAGATAATTTATTATATGTCCCAACTCTATAAACCATTGTTAATAAAGTGATTATCTCAAAACCCTATTTTTTACCTTATGAAGAACTTGAAGGGCTCAATATTTTACTCAGTCTATATAGGAGTAGGTGCATGGATAAGAATGGTGTTTGTATTTTTTTAAGGGGTATTTTTGATCAAATTTTTTATAATTATTTGAAATATTAGGTATATATTATTTATGAATAATCCTTAAGAAGTCTACCACCTCTAAACCATTATAAAACATTGTTAATGACCCTATGACTATGTCTCCTCCTCAACTAACATTAATTGTCTTATTTTGCATTAAAATGACATGAATTACTTATATATGTCTCATGGGAACCTTAATGGGATATTTTTTTTCATGTGTGGGATGAGAAGTTGTGGAAATTATCCTAGAAATGATTGCTACATATTTAAAATGTAGGTTTTGATGGCTTTTCATGAAATTTACTAAGTAGGAACTAATGAAATAACTTGAAATCACCTATGACCTAGATAACACATTTTAATATTTTTATAAATACCCAAATGAAGGTTTTCAATGACTAAAACACCATTAGGAGGTTTCAAGACACCTAGTGGTAAGTAAGTATGTCATCAAGAGCACCTAACAAACCCAATGCAGTTGGGTATTAGTCCTGGAGATGGTTTTGAGCTTTAATAGGGGTGTAAATATCCCAAATATGGTGTTTAATAGGTATTAAATCTATGATAATAGTCCTTAAGCAAAGGAATAATCCTAAGATAGAAAGATAGATTTGTCATTATAGTCTCCATTTAAATCAAATAAGCTTTTTAATAAATACATGTTATTATCAATTTGAAGAGACTTGAGCCTTTATCTTTAGCCTCAAAAAGATGAGAGATACATTCAAGTGGCTTAGGAGGGTGTGGGAAGAATCAAAGAAGCATGATCAATGGTGCCATATGTCAAGACATAGACTTGTAACTCCTAAACCAAGAGCAAACAATTTCATGAATGAGGTTGATGAGTCATCCAAGAAGGTCAAGAGTCACTCTATGCCACCATTGATGAATAATAAGATCATATCAAGTTGACCCATGTTGAGGAAATTTTCATGACTATCTTTTGGTATATTTTATTACTTGTAACTTGATTTTTCATAATGTGACACTTGATATGTGCCTCTCCTATGTCCATCTTCTCTCCCCTTCTTAGTCTCTTCTATATATATGCTTGATTTTTGCATTGTAATGGATCTTCCACTTTAGTAAGGAGAAGACCTACTGATTTGTAAGCGATTGAATCAATATAAAATTTGGTTTTACCTCCTCTTATGACTATATTCTAGTTTTGTGCATGAATGGTTAATCTTGTTTAATCTTGATTTAGTTCTCCTTGACACGTTATCTCATTCTCTCACATATATGAAGTTTGAACTCATTATTTCATGTCATATGAAGTGTTTAAGTATTTTTTTGAAGGTTAAGTGAGGAAATATTTAATTAGTGTCTTTAGACCTCTTGAAAATTATCCCTCCTTAGTTAATCATCATCTACCACCTTCATATTGAAATACTGATATAAGTGGAGTAGATTAGGAATAGTGTATGGATAGATAAGTTATATGTTCATTGTGCATTTGGAGATGTGTACTAGTGGTAAAAAATTTGGTGCATCATCTCCTTAGTTTTTTTTCCAGTTCTCTCTATCCCTTTTCCCTTGCAATAAATAGACTTAGTTTTGTATTTATACGTGAGAGCATCAAGGGATCTAGACCTGATCAAGAGGTTCTCTTTAAATATAAGGTCACCCATAACCTTTTAATATTCCTAATGTTATCACTTAAGTGAAGAGTTTTCAACATCCTCCTCAAGGGTGTAAATCTTGTATATAACATTAATCATTTATTATAATAATTTATAGTATTCTAAAATTTCGTCTGATAGACATTGCATAAGAAGTTAAGTATGACTATGTGATGGCACTATGTTAGGCCAAAACTTCAACAACGAACATATATAGTGAAGAGTGGATGGATTATATATATTAAAAAAAAAGACATATTTATCATTAAGGTAGACAAGGGGAAAACCACTATTATTATGAAAATTAAGACTATGATACCAAAATAGAAGACCATCTCAACAATAGTGGCATCTGAGACTTGACCATAACCATGCTTCTCATATTTTTAAGAATGTGACAAAAGTTGTCAATTCTTTTTCTCTGGATGTTTTTCTCAATAAAAAGTTGATACATAATATAGAGGTTATCCCTAAGGTATATGTGTTTATAAATACACAAATATGGTAATCCTTTAAGTATTATTATTGAAACCTTTAATGGGCAAGACTTCATATTTTATTTGCAACTCAAGGAATTTTGTTTATTTTTAAAGTAAAAAAAGGTCAATAATAATGAGTTTCTAGTAATTTTTGATGTGGTGTCCCTCTTTACCAAAAATTCTTTCAAATAAGTTGTGGAAGTGGTCAGATCTCTCAGGGATGAGGAAATAAATAGGTTCATTGCCTTAAGTTTCAATTCCACATTTTTCTATTTCAAAAGTGTTATTTATTAGTAATACGAAGTCATGGTGATGGGTTCACCTCATTCCTTTATGGTACCCAACCTATTAAATTAAAAGTTTGAAGATAAATATCTACTCTCTTTTCCTCTTAAACCCAAATAATGGAAGAATTACGTTGATGAAATAAATTTGTGTTCATAATATGGTAGGGATAATTTCAAATAATTGTGCTTCCACCTTAACAATTTGATTCCAAGAATTAAATTAAAGAAAGAAATCAAGGTAGACGGGAACCTACCATTCTTATATACCTACTTTCTCATAAAGGGGATGACTCTTTGGCTATAAAGGTCTTCAGAAAAGGCACCTAAACTGACATCTAGGTGCATACCTCTTCACATCACCACTTGATAAAAAATTGAAGGTGTTAAAGACTCCAACCACCTAGGATTTTAGGATTCATGATGAGGACAACCTATACCAAGAAATTGATCATCTAAAAATGGGTTTTAAAAATAATAGTTATAAGGATAATAAAATTACCATGGCTATCAAACAAGCCATGAATACTATCAAAAAGGAATGATAGAGGGAACCTTCAACCAAAGGCCCAATAACTTTCGTACTCTACATTGAAGGGGTTTCCAATGGAATTGGAAATATATTATAATGTTAAAATATATAGACCACCTTCTTAACTATTAATAAGTAAGAATATCTCTAGGTTCTACCCAAGACCATTTAGATCCTAACCCACAAAATGGGTCGACATAGTTGAGTGCTCTTGTGGTCCCTTACATTGGAAAAAACAAGGAGGTCCATTGGAACTAGATTCAAGGAATATATTGTTGATATTCATTAGTAGAGGAAAGATAAGCCAAATCTAGTTGAACATTCATACTAAACCAAGTATGAAATATGCATAGAAAAAACCAATGTTATTACAATGGAAAACCATTTTCAAAAGTGAAAATTAAGAAAGGATATTAAAATTAATAAATGATCCCACAATTTTAATAGAGACAAGGGTTTAAGGTTAACATTGTGCTTGGATATATGTTATTAAAAAATTAAAAGTGCCATCATTTTAAAACAAAATTTATAATGTTATTTAATATTTTTTAATAATTAAAATTTTAATAATTTATTATTTGTTTTTAATTTTTAATTTAAGTATTAGAATTTATTAATTTGAAAATTTATTGAATTAATTTTATAAATAAAATTTTATTATTTTATAATTTTATTAACTTATAATCATAATTTGAAACATATATTGTTGTAACTCTCTCAACTAAAAGGGGTCAGTTTTTTAACTGACTTTGGGATACATTTAATTTAATTTGTTTCAAACTCCATGTCATATAGAGGTTTAAGCTCTCATTTTTAATAAGGGAGGTGAGCACTTTTAAAAGTGGAAATGACTACTCTCATATTTAATTTCTTTTGTGACCTATTATATCCTTTCCCTATATAAAGAAGCACATATTTTTTATTCCACCATAAGTCACTTTCTCAATTACTGTTAACAATCCTAAAAATTGAGTTAAAAACAAATATAATGTATTTAAAATGCTGACAATATAATTTAATAGATTTTAAAAATATGAAATCTCTAATAACGGAAGGGGATTAGTTATTGGATAGGGTCCAATAGTTATGACGCATTTCTCTATTTATAATATATAAGATTTATTTTATTATATACTAGTGTTTGAATAATTTTTGTAAAATTTGTCTATACATTTTATAAAAGGTGTTTTCATTATTTTAATAAATAATATTAAAAATATGAACCTTTATATTATAAATTTTCTTATACATATTCAAAGTAGACTTACACTGCAATTAAAAATAAAATGTACATCATATTACAAAAAATGAACATGATAATTACATACAAATGAATATGACATTCATAAAAATGAATATCATATTTGAAATTGAATAAAATTTAGAAAATTTGCATCTTTTTGTATTTATTATAGGTGCCAATCATATTCAAATATCAACTTTTGGCTCCAAGTTCTTCAAATTTCAATATTTTAGTTCCAACTTTTAGCTGCAAACTAGTCAAAATTCAACTTTTTGGCTCCAATTTATTCAAATTTTATCCTTTTTCTCCACAATTAAATTTACCACTCCCATTTTAATCTTCATTTCTCAACAAAGTAGTTTTTTGCATGGGGATTTCAGCACTTCGTTTGATTTTCATGGATATTATAATTTTCAATGGTATCTTGAATAGAAAGCATGCCATGAATCCTAGGATTTTTTCATTGAAGAATGCTTGAGCGAGAGGTTTCATGGTGGATGTGTTCCTTTATTGGATGGGTCCTATAAAAAGTGGTTATATATTTGGATATAGTGTATATTGACAAGGAAGGAAAGAGAAATCATGAATATATTTCATTTGAGTTTGACACAATGCATCTATATTAGGGAAGGTCTCCCATTCAACTGTATAGATATTATATGGTGAATTTTAGGGAGACATTTAAGGATCTAGTTAGAAAATCTATAGTGTAATGTTAAATAATTACCTACTTTACTAGATTGAAGTATAATTTTATTTTTTGTTTTTATTCTTGACAAACGATTTCTAATGTCATGTAAAATACAAGTTTATATGACTAGGTTTTGACCATAGTAAACCAAAACCAAAACAAAACAAAATATATTTGACTAGATAATTTACTAATGTGCACCTATTCGATTGGTATAGATGTCTATATAAATTTAATCTAGATTACATCATTCATAGTAGATCAAGGTATTCAAATGTCTGTTACAACTATCCAAGTTGATTTATCATTGAACAAGGTGAGATCCATTAGGTATAAAATGCTTATTGATCATTTTTACATGTAGAATGATCATGGTGTACTTATTATTTATTATAAATTATCATTGGTATAAAATGCTTAGTGTTGATTTTTCGTGATGTTATTATGATTTTTATTTAAATATTTTATGGGCTAATTGATGATGGAAGTATTCTAGTAAGATAATTCATTCATACTCAAATCATGATATATCCAAGGAGTGCTATGAATGTCTCCAAAATTAGTTGTCAAACCAAAGAAACAAACTTTCAAAATACCAATTATTTTCAAGACTATGGTGGAGAACATAACCCTTGGCCTTGGTCTTCTGCATGTTGCTTTTTGGAGATGAATCAAGGTCAAAACAAGAAGCAAAAAAGAGTCTTTGGAGGTAAGACTAGGGTTAAAAACCTTGTTATCATGTGTTATTTAGAAGAGTATCATATTAAATGAAGAGATCTTAGTAATCATGTGTTATGTGGATGCATCCTTTGTTTTTAAATCCAAAGGTACATTTTTGCTTCCACTTATCCAAATATATTATCTTTTTCTATTCACCTTGCCCTTCGTACACAATTATGGATTTGGTGAAAAATTGGGGATGGGCATGTTGTATGGACATGATGGCATGAGGGACATGAGGAGCTTCATGTTGCACTCAAATTTTTTACCCTTGGGGCATGTACAACCTAGGGAATATATTTTATTATGGAATTTGATGATGTATTAGGTAGTTTTATATTGTTCTATTTATTTTTTTTCCATCAAACACTTTCTTCTAGTTATCTATAATTAAAAGGATTGACCTAAGTAGTTCAAACCACCTCAACACATTTTATAAACCATATAATCCTCTTTTTGAATCAATAATACTAGGGTATTTAGAATAACTAGAGGTTTTGTTTGAAAAGCTAGAGAAGTGTAGCCAATTCACATTTTTTGAATGTTTGGTAGTTCATTTCACCTACAATTGCATCATGCTTACATACAAATGTGAGTTAAAATTTTATATGCATATAATATTAAGAGACCACACAATTTTACAATTTTTGTTGTAAGAAGATGTTTGTGGATTATTAACTAGAGAAATATTTTTTTGGTTATATTGGAACCACCCATTATTGATTCTATATGAATGCCATTTTATGGGTAACTATGCTTATTACCAAGTATGCAGAGGCCACAATAAATTCTACAAGAGAAATATGCAACCGTTCAATTCATCCAAAATTTTAAGGTACATATGGGCAATGGCTCTTTACTATAAATCTATTTCCCATAAAAGCTGCTATGCCATAATATCTCTATATCAATTTTACAGTCTATCACTTATCCACTTCATCAAGTATATACTTGAGATTTGATATCTATTATATAAAATTAACATTTGGGTTATTGATAAGCCTAGTTTTTAGATACTTATTTCATTAGACTCTTGGTTTGTTTGGTTCTTAACTACTTTAGACTAAGATAATAGGATGTAAGATATTTTATAATGTACAAGATTTATAATGTACAAGATGGGCTTAACCAATGCTTTTAGGAAGATATTCAACTTAACTAAGTTAATACAATAGCATGGAGAAGGGCGATGGAATATTCTCCCCAAAAAATTAGGTAGGATAAGCATGAACACATATGCAACTTTAACATGGCAAAGACAAAAATCTGCCTCCAAGTTGCATTTCCTTATAACTTGCCAATTCACCCAAGATTTTTTTTCAAATTTCTTTTAAAATTGTTTAGATTTTGTTAGATTATGCTTCAGCCTCATTGTTAAGTTTGAATTTGAATTCAATTAAATGACAATGAGATGAATTTTAACATTTTTATGACCAAGTTGGTTTTTCAAATAGAAAGATGTGAATTAACTTAGACTGATTTTGTAGATGTTTTGTTTCTCCAATCCACTAAGGGATTTTTTTTCCATTTACTCTTTAAAAATGTTGATATTTTGTTCTATTTGAGTTTTAGCTTGGTTAATAAGTTTTAAGGTGAAACCAACATTGCCAATTCACATATAACATACATATTTGTTAATAAGATGATTTTTAAAGATTGTAACTAAAATCGGTTTTAAAAACTTATAAAATTGAATTTATTCAATATGTTTATTTTGAATTTTCAATATTAAAATTAATTCTAATTTGTTTGATTCTTTTTAAGGTGTATACAAAAAATAACTAATAATGAAGTAAACATCACTGGAATACTCATTTGAGCAATAAAGCTTCCAATAGATTCACCTCTATTAAACCACTTACGCCAATTGTTAAAGGAGTAACACCATATAAAAATGCACTCAATGATTTCTAGGAGCATCACAATGCCATTTAATTTGTGCTTTCATAAGTCCCAGTGAGGAAGGAGTGTTTTCACAAGGCCCAATGAAGATTCTATAGGAGTCATTAATTTTTTTTGATGAAATGAGTTGGGGAATGATTGATAAAGGGAAAATAACTCTTAGAATGAAATAATATATGAAAAGTGACAATTATAATAGGTCCTTTCAGTTTTCTATTATATCCCCATTTGATCAAATATTCCTATCACATTTTAAAAAATAAATAAAAATGTATTTAATTAATGGTCCCCTCTATTTTCTATTATATCCATGCTTGGTCAAATATTCATATCATATTTAAAATAATAAGTATAAATGTATTAAATTAATAGCCCCATTCTTTCGTAAAGCAATCTTTTTATTTTGTATTGATGAGATTTTATTTTTTATTAATGATATGCAAGTTTTTTGTTATGTTTTTTATGTACATAATTTTCATATCGCATTTAAAATAATGAATTTCAATGGTAAAATAATGTGTTAGTTTAAAAGTTGTTATTGGTCAAAATTTTAAAATTAATTGGTTCTTTTGGTCCCAACGATTGGTTAAATCAAAAATATGAAAAAAATATGACATGATATCAAAACCACCATTGTATGACTTTCTATAGTGTATATTTCCCTTCTAGATGACGTTTTGAAAATTTAGAAATGTTAAATTATCTAAATCAAAAAAATTAAAACATGAGATAGCATTATATGAAATATATAAGATCTGAAAATTAAGAATCCCAACTACTAGTCCCCTTCCCTAATGCCACTTCAACCAAATAAATAAATTAAAAATATCATATTCCACAAGAGCTGACCAAATTTGATATTAAATTTTACGAAGTAAACAAATCAATGATGTCACATCCCACCAAATATAGAATGAGGTGTAAATATAGTCAATCCCTAATTCCTCTGTGGTTTATCGAATTTGTAATTCAGGGCTTAATTACAGATTATGATTTTCTAAATATTTATTAAATTTCTACTTGTTATTTAAAAAAAGAAGAAGAAAGAAACAAAACTGTAATGTAGCATGCCTGGCAACTAGCCATGGAGATGATAGTTTATTTAACTTAAAAACTCAACAATCATTACAACGATAGGTGTTCCTTCAGTGGCATCTGGGGTGGATTAATTTTATATAATGGCATGAGTGTGTTAGCATTTAATTATTTTAAAGTCAACATTATTAAAAAATCCTATATCTACTTTTAATTAATTTATTTATTTGTGTTTGTAATTATTTAATAATATGATAGGTGAATTAAAATTTTGTTGTGGTAATTTTATTTACTTCAAAGTAAAATAATTTAATTATGTATTTACCATGTTGGAATATATGATGGGTGAATTATATTTATTATTGTGGTACTTTTATTTATCTTAAAATAAAATATTTTATTTATCTATTTATTTGGTTGGACTTTAATTATTTAATAACATGGTCAATGAGATGTAGGTGATTTGGTTAAACTGTTTGGTTGTTTCAAGCCCCACTCAAGTTCAAATCTTTGAAAAAGCATATGAGATTGGTTGTGGCCCTATAGGGTTAATTTTAAAACATATATATAAACTATAAAAGATATGATATTTTGGTTTACTTATTTGATAGGGCTTTGAAATTTTATTTTATAAGGGAATCAAATTCTATGAAATAATAAATAAATATTATATTTTAGAGATTTTATGTTTTCATAGTTTATATGAATTAATATTAATTTTTTTGGAATAATTGTGTTTTTTTATTTTTGCTTTATATTTCAAATCAATTAAAATCTTTTATCAAAAAAAGAAAGAAACTAATGATAGAGGATCACATGTGGTAATTTGAAATGTAGAACAAAAAATGAAAAAACAATTATTTAAAAAAAATATATATTGATAAATATTAAATATAAGAAAAGATTATGATACAACCCTTGGTCTAGAAATTGGTGGGCGGTTAACATCCCTTAATCTTCCCCTGGAAAGGATTTAAAAAAAACTACTTTGAAACAACATGATCAAAACTCTATATCTTGGTGATGGCATATATTAATTTATATATTAAAAAACTCTTGGTAGAGATTTTATGTTTTCATAGTTTATATGAATTAATATTATTTTTTTTGGAATAATTGTGTTTTTTATTTTTGCTTTATATTTCGAATCAATTACAATCTTTTATCAAAAAAGAAAGAAACTAATGATAAAGGATCACATGTGGTAATTTGAAATGTAAAACAAAAAATGAAAATGCAATTATTAAATATATATATATATATATATATATATATATATATATATATATATATATATAAGGAAAGGTTAGGATACAACCCCTGGTCTAGAAAATACTAGGCGGCGAACATCCCTTAATCTTCCCTGGAAGGATACAAAAAAAACTACTTTGAAACAACATGATCAAAACTCTATATCTTGGTGATGGCATATATAGTATATATGATTCTTGGTAAGTAGCCCCATATTTTTCAGCAAGGGATATATTTTGAGCCCCACTTGCATTATAATCAATCATTTATATTATCCATCGATTTAAATTAAGGAAAACAAAAAATTAAAAATTGAGAGAGTATAAAAATTGGGTATACTTTTTTTTTAATCAATGTTTGGAATTATTATCCATGATTCATTTTTTCTTGAAGATGAATTACATGTAGTGATTCAAAATATCGATAAAAAATTTAACAGAATTTATCCAAAAGCCAATTTCTATCTTATAAACTGTAAAAATATAAAATATATGATTGAGAAATGGTATTTGTTATATAACAACTAAATTTTAAAAAGATTCTCAAAGAAAAAATCAATATGATCAGTAATATGTTAATGAAGTTCATAGTTCCCTCCGTGATGATAACTTTTTTATCCACAAATAAAAGTTCATCAAAATAAAAAACAGTAGACAATGGATAATATTTGAGTTTATGAAAGCTTGTTGGAAGGAACCTAGAGGAATCTTTATTAATATAACAACATAGAGCTTGGAGAGACATGTTAGTTATGTTGCCGAAAATGATAAATAAGAAATTGAAACTGCAACAAAAACATGATCATAAAAAATTTGTACAAGTAATATATATTGTAAATGTTACAGAAATAATATAGTTAAAAAAATTCTTTTTTTTTTTCAATTTTATGAGTTAACTTTGTCTATAAGAAAATTAACTTTGTCTATAAGAAAAAAAAGTAGATGAGGATCGAGATTTACATTAATGCGATTCAACTTTTATGAGGGATAGGTGATTTATCAAATGTCTAATGGTGCCCAAAATCTTAGTCATATTTATAAGATTCAAACTTGGCAGTTGTTCCACAAGTATGGAGTGTAATAATTGACTTGGCATGAAGAAGTAACTCTTACAATTATGCAATTTTGATGCCAATTTCATATTTAGTATTTAACCCTGTAGACACCAGAATTGTATCTACTCCTTGGTCGACTCCCCTTTGGTCCCCTTAATCCACTTCTAAACATTCCTAACCCACACACTTATTAATTTAAAATAAATTAACCATTTTAAATTAATAATACTACCCTTGACACATCACCCATGACACCTCACCCCACCTTGGATACCTCTCCTTGGATACCTCCATCACCCCATGCCAAATCTTAATTACTTAGACCCCATTTCAACCCTCCCACTAACTTCTCACACTCATTAAACCTGCCTTCAACTGTTTAACCATGACTCGCTGACCTCGACAAATGGAAGAATGGGAAAAAGGCTATTTTTATCCCTTTTTCCTATTCTTTAGCTGCCGACATTGGTCACTAGTTGGTCGACGCTGACGATATCACCGACATCAGTTTCCTTAAAATTGCATTCTATGTCTGGAATGCAGAATCTTCTTCCATGGCCCCCATGAAGGTGAATCCTGTTGCATCCAAAATTTGACTTCTCTCTCTCTCTCTCTCTCTCTCTCTCTCTCTCTCTCTCTCTCTCTCTCTCTCTCTCTCTCTCTCTCTCTCTCTCTCTCTCTCTCTCTCTCTCTCTCTCTCTCTCTCTCTCTCTCTCTCTCCCAAATGCACACCAAGCATCACAAGCTATAAGAGCTCACATTGCAAGAAGTCTTCTACATCAGCCGCATCAGCAACAAGTCTTTCACACTTCTTCAGCAGCAACCAACAGCTAAGTATTTCTACTAGTTTTTATTTTAGTATTCATTTTAAATACATCAGTAATCAGTCCTTTGTCCATTTCTAAGCTCTGTTGACACAACCCAACCTGTTCTTCTTGGAAAGGCTGAAAATCCTTCCCTCATCCTTATCTCCTTTTTCACCCCTGTCCTCTATCTGGTCCCTTTTTCAGTCATATTCACTGCCCTGCAAGTCCTGCACAAGCCATTATACTCCTACAGACCTCCCAGACTCCTCTATCAACCAAAAACCCATCCAAGGCCATTGCCCTGACCGACATCAACCATTGCCACAACCGACATCGATAGACTAACCGACGTCAGCAACCTTGACCAACCGATGTCGACAGACTACTCGACATCGGCAACTTGACTGATCGACGTCGGCATCATAACCAATGTCGGTGACTGTGGAAGACCAACAACAGAATACAGGTACGCATTATCTCTATTTCTTTTATTTAGTCTTTCACCATTTCTCTTTCTAGCAACATTCCTTTTATCAACTAGTGGATTGTCATCCCTCAAGGGAGTCTTTGCAATTCTGGGACCGAGCTTTTCTTGGCAATCCACCATATATCCATCTAACATATTATTTGTTTAAGCCTTTCTTATCTATAGGTGTCATCCTCCATAGCCAAAGAGGAGCTCCTTCAATCGTCTGGATACGGTGCGTAAACTTCATCCGGGTATCATCTAACCCCTGACCATCATCTCTAGTTTCCTATTCCCTCTGAATGTGAAAAAGCAAAAAAATAGTTAGAAACATTTTAGCACGCCTAGTGGGACCCTAGGGTCTTCCTTGGGTTCATTTCTTATAAAACAAACTTTCATATAGGTGCATTAGGAAAATTTCTCTTCTTACATCCTTTTCTTCTATCTCTTTTGAAAAGACACTATTAGTACAAGTTAAAAAGAATCTGTCTTTTTCTTGTCATTTTTTTCTTGCATTAGAGTAGTGAAATTCATACTCTTCAACCTTTTCTCCACTTGTCTGCATCTAAACACACATTTCAATTTGGGCTTAAAATCTATTGCATCTCATTTCTACTTGAATGCATATTTAGTCCACTCATCTAGTAATTAAAAGCACATTATGAATTAATGCTAGTGCACTTATGTTACACGACCAGACCACTTTCACAAATCAAACATCTAAACATACTTGAGACAAGGTCTGACTAGGATTTCATCACCTAGAAAATACCTTACCCTTCCTGGTAATCCTACTTGGACTTCACTACCAAGGGGAGAACCCACTATGTTCTCTGGCAGAGTATAAACTCTAGGGAAAGTATATACTGGCTAAGCAACCCAGCTTATCTCTGGGCTCGTGAAGTGAGGGGAGCTAGCTCCTTAGCACTAGGCCATGTACGGAACCTAATACAGACTCTTGTGCACCAAAACTAACCTGAAACCAATCATAGACTGCTTCTTCTAGGACCTATTCTAAAAGCCAACTTCCCAAACACACTCTAAGGCATAAGCCAACACGACTCTAAAAATTTATTCTTAGGAATTTAACATTTAGGGTCTGCTTGTCTTCATCCACTTTTCTATTTTTTTCTAGTTTTTTGAGCTATTAAGGACATATCATCTTGCCTTGAATGGTTTTGACACGTAGTCAAACCAAGACTCTTGTTGACCACACAAGGCAATAACCACTCCCGCCTTCGCCTTCTATATCAAGTCCTCTAATGGAGTATCATTTAGAGACTAAATGAAATCCTACCCAACCAACCCCGAATCAACCCCCTATTGTTCTCGAAGGGGACCAAGACTTTGAAAGGTTCCTTGACCTCAATGTCAAGGCCCTTCAACACTATCTCATGAGAAGTCAAATGCGAGACTCTTTAGGCAACCCAATTTATGGGATGTCAACCTCCTTAGTTGAGATGATAGTCATATCAACAGCATCAGTAATTCAACCCATAGACACCCAGGCCGTCACCTCAACTAATAACCTCACCATGACTAATCTTCAAAGTGTGGCTTCTCCTTCTATTTCTAGACCTACTTCCATTGGGGTTTCGGCCCCCCATCAACCACAAACTATTCAACAAAATTCTACACCATTCCAAAACCTAGTTGTCTCCATCCCGCCTACTCTTGCACCCATCAACACAAGGGTGGCTACTTATCCTTTGGCTAGTGTTGCCACCATCCAACCACCTTTGGTGACATCAAGTCAAGTCCTGCCTCCTAGCTTCATGACACAACCACCCTTGACTTCAACATCAGTCCCTATGACTAGTTACCAATATGTTGTGCCTATACAAGCACAACCAACTACATCATACACCCCTCCTAACACCTTCCAAATGCCTTACAACCTAGGGGGCACCCCACTTGCAAATCCATCAACTGATCTAATCAAAATGTTGATGGACAAAATGTCTAATCTTGAGACATCTGTTTCGGGTTCAAGAAATGTTCTCTCATATGAACAAATCTGTAATGAACCTATTCATCCTTCAGTCCCAATCTGACCATATCCCAGTCAGTGGGAACTTCCCAAGTTTACTCGCTTTTAGAGTAAGGAAGACCCACAACAACATTTATGATCTTTTAGACATGCTTGTTACCTTATAGCACATGATGATGCGTTATTATTATGCACATTTCCCATGTCACTTTCTGGCGCTACCCTTGATTGGTATAGTTTTATTACCAGTCACTCTCTTTTTACATTCAATCAACTAGCCCAACTATTTCTTGACCATTTTTCAATCAATATCACCAAAAAGGTCTCCATTACAAACCTTTATTCTATTAAACAATTTGACGATGAATCAATAGCTGATTTTGTTGCCCATTAGAGAGGTTTGATTAACCAACTCTCCTTCTCTTTGCCTCAACCTGAGCTCATTGTGCTCTTTTCATGAGTGTGTGCCAACCACATCTCATCTAATTTGTGGATCCAAACATTCTACACATTTGACGAAGCTTTCACCATGGCCAAGAAGCTCAAACTCCATGTAGTCAAAGAGGACAAGGTCAAATTGCATAATAACAATGCAAAATCCAATGACCCTTCTTCATCCAAACTTTCTCCTTCCCACTCCAAGTCTAAAGGAGTGGCAAATGCTATGGCCGTTAGGCCATCATCTTCAACAACAATCAACCAATCTCAGCCTTCTACATCAGACTATATCACAAGGCAATTCCAACGATGGCATGTACATCGTCAATATAATCTAATAGGAGAATCATATGCTTCCATGCTGGATAAACTCGTCAAGCAGGGGGTCCTCAACCTCCCCCAAATCATTGTTAGGTTGTGGAGCTAAAAGCTTCACTGATGCAGACACGGAGGAGGTTGCAGGAGAGTTGCTGAGTGTCAGAGACACCGGCGTCGGTCAGGCCAACCGACATCGGCAGGATAGGGCAGGAAGGAAACCGACGTCGGTCAGAGATCGGCCGGCGTTGGCGACCCCCAGGCGGACAGTGACCGGCGTCGATCACCTGTGTGGTTTGACTGCGAGTTAATTACGGGCAATTGGTTGACGAACCAAGTGTTTGCATGATCAGGGCTAATTATAGACTGAGAGCTGCGGATCTAATTATTGTAATTAGATGTCTAATTATTGTTTGATGAGATCTATATAATAGACTCATGGTTGTATTGGAAAAATGTGCTAGGGAGTAAGAGAGCATAATTATAAGCTCCTTCTGTGTGTGAGGTAGAGCAATGGTGCGTTCCTCCTAGTGCCTCAGTACCAGGTGTGTTGGTGCTGGATTGGAGAGCCAGCTGGGTTCTTCAAGAGTGTAGGATCTTGGTCACAGTTGCATGGCCTATATAGGAGATCTACATTCCAAGTAAGATCGTTGATCTGCAGGTGTATGTGTGTGCAAGGTCGAGGTTCACAGGTGAGCAGAACCGTTGTTTGATTTGCAGGTGTGCAAGGTCATATAGACAGCAACACAACAGGGAGCAGTATCAGGCAGGATCTACTTAGAGTACAGGTGTGTACTCGGATAGAGCAAGAGAAAGGCAAGGGAGTTCCTTCCATAAGTATGGTCTATTGAAGTGTAGGTTATTACAGGTTCATGGGAGATCTACTTAAAGTACATTGAGTACTTGTGGAGCACGTGGAGTGCTTGTGGAGTGCGTGGAGCACTTGTGGTGTGCGTGGAGCACGGGAGGTGAACACCAACTCTGTATCTGAGTTGGGTGTTGGGACCTGTGAGAGGGAGAGCTTTGGGGAGAAGATTTATTGTTCACTTGAGGTGTGGGAAACCTCTGTAAGGTAGTGGAGAAGATGTGGGATATTCTCTATTGTATTATTTTCTGTATAAAGTGTTAATACAAGTTGTGTATTGTCTCTCATATGCTGTGTTATTCTGAATTCTAGTTACTTGGTGAATCTGGTTATTTTTGCATATTATAGTTGCTTGGTATTTGGTAATCAATTGTATGCTTCTGGTGTTTCGCATTCCTGATAAGTGGTATCAGAGCTAAGGTTACAGGAAGCAGGGTTGTGTTTGGTTACAGGTCACTCTCAGGGGTTTCTGATCGAGTGGGAGTAGAGCAACGGCAGATCAAAGTAAGCTAAGAATGGAGGAGTTGAAAAGCACAGACGGTTACTCATGGTCCTATGGAAAGAAAGAGCAGGTAAAAGAACATTGTTGGTTGGTAGCAGATCAGCATGAAGAAACTGAAGATACAGATGTAGCAGGTGTTGTTGCACAGGATGTGTTTGCAGGTTTCTTGGATAAAGTTGAATCTTGGATAAAAGATTCGGTTGCCTCTTTCCATGCAGCCCCAGGTAGAGGAGCTGGTAAGCCTTGCCAAAGAATTGGCAAAGGGGAAGTGAAGCTGAAATTGTAGGCGGCCAACACACAGGTGTTGATGAAGGTCATGCAGGTCCCAGGTTTGGAGATATGGCTAATTTATTTAGAAAGATTGGGTGATGAGAGATGCACAAGAACTCTCACAGCGGTAGCACTTGAATTAGCTGGTGGTAAGAAAATAGGTATACTTTATCTACTTGTTTATATTACTGATTCTTCTTCTGTTGCGGAGACGTGGCTTCATAGGCTTGGTCACATGAGCAGGAAGGAGATGCATGTTCTTAAGTGGAAGACAGATATATTTGACAGGCTTAAGAACTGGAAAGCCTTGGTGTTCTTGGAGGAGATGGCGGATAGAGTTCAGTGGATGGTGCTGGATACTTCTGAGCAGAGCAGTTTGGACATGGGTTTTGATTCAAAGAAGCTCGCAGGTAAAAAGTCATCACTCACAGGTGAACATAGGTACCAGCGTCGGTCAGGAGGAACCGGCGTCAAATAGACAGGTGCCGATGTCGATCATGTGCAGACCGAAGCCGGCAGTGTCGGGCAGGGTAAGACCGACGTCGGTCATGGGACCGACGCCGGCAGTATGTAAGACCGATGTCGGTCAGGAGGACCGACGTCGGTAGCAGGGACACCAGCGCTGGCAGGCTGGTAGTCAGGTACAGACGCATGGGAACTGACGTCGGTCAGATGCAGACTGTGGGGTGGCCGAGGTCGGTCACTGTAATGAATTTTGGGTGGACAGCACGCTGTCAAGGAGTCTCAAACACCCATATGGAGGACTGAAGGTGTAAGTAGGCCCTCAAATTCATTGTTCCTCTTCTTTATACTTGTTGCTGATTGTAAAGCAGGAAGGATCCAGGAAACAGGTGAGAGCTAGGCAGGGATATGATACAAAACTAGACGGGAGTTTTGGTAGGTTTGCCAGCTAGATGAAAGCATAGAGACGAATGGATTCCTTAGTAGAAGAATAGAGAGAACGGATACGTGAGATGGAAGACTAGGCATATGGTCTTGAGGAGCTGTAGGACAGTGGTACAGGTTTTGACAGGTGGAGGATGAAGCATGGCTTCAGTCAGTGTTAGGTAACTACTGTGGTTTGCCTTACCAGGTGGATGATGAGTCGCGACATCATTATGTTGTTGTATGTGGATGGTATATTTGCTAGCAGGGTTAGTACATATAGGGTTTTGCTGAGCTAAGGGTAAGATTAGTTCAGTGGCATGTCATGAGGAGTTTGGAGCAGTGGAATTCTTTGACATGGGAGGCATGGAGATCACAGGTTGATTTTGTCTCGAGTGGGAGCTGATGTGAATCAGGTGTTGGTGAGGTTCAGGATGCAGAACCGGAGCACACTAAGGGCTGGACAGGTACAGTGTCTGAAATCACATGAGATTTGGTATAGACCTTAATATTCCCATGCAGTGGGAGCTGTCAGAGTTAGGAGCTAATTCGGGGAAGTGGGTTCTCAGGTTTTCTGAGAGGGACCGACAGCAGGTGTTGCTATGCAGGGTCAGGACTTCACTACAGGTGTTGTAGGTTCGGATGTGGCAGGGTACTCGGATGACAGGTGGTACACCACGGGATGTGTGGTGGGTTGTCTTCAGGTGGGAGCTTGAAGAGGGATACAAACCAGGAAATAGATTAGATGGAGTACAGGTACAGGTACAGTGCAGCTATTTATCTCCAAGTGGGAGATTGTTAGGTTGTGGAGCTAAAAGCTTCACTGATGCAAACATGAAGGAGGTTGTAGGAGAGTTGCTGAGTGTCAGAGACACCGGCGTCAGTTAGGCCAACCGACATCGGCAAGATAGGGCAGGAAGGAAACCAACGTCGGTCAGAGATCGGCCGGTGTCGGCGACCCCCAGGCAGACAGGGACTGGCATCGGTCACCTGTGTGGTTCGACTGTGAGTTAATTACGGGCAGTTGGTTGACGAACCAAGTGTTTGCATGATCAGGGCTAATTATAGACTGAGAGTTGCGGATCTAATTATTCTAATTAGATGTCTAATTATTGTTTGATGAGATCTATATAATAGACTCATGGTTGTATTGGAAAAGTGTGCTAGGGAGTAAGAGAGCATAATTATAAGCTCCTTCTGTGTGTGAGGTAGAGCAATGGTGCGTTCCTCCTAGTGCCTCAGTACCAGGTGTGTTGGTGTTGGATTGGAGAGCCAGCTGGGTTCTTCAAGAGTGTAGGATCTTGGTCACAGTTGCATGGCCTATATAGGAGATCTACATGGTAAGTAAGATCGTTGATCTGCAGGTGTATGTGTGTGCAAGGTCGAGGTTCACAGGTGAGCAGAACCGTTGTTTGATTTGCAGGTGTGCAAGGTCATATAGACAGCAACACAACAGGGAGCAGTATCAGGCAGGATCTACTTGGAGTACAGGTGTGTACTCGGATAGAGCAAGAGGAAGGCAAGGGAGTTCCTTCCATAAGTATGGTCTATTGAAGTGCAGGTTATTGCAGGTTCATGGGAGATCTACTTGAAGTACATTGAGTACTTGTGGAGCACGTGGAGTGCTTGTGGAGTGCGTGGAGCACTTGTGGTGTGCGTGGAGCATGGGAGGTGAACACCAACTCTGTATCTGAGTTGGGTGTTGGGACCTGTGAGAGGGAGAGCTTTGGGGAGAAGATTTACTGTTCACTTGAGGTGTGGGAAACCTTTGTAAGGTGGCGGAGAAGATGTGGGATATTCTCTATTGTATTCTTTTCTGTATAAAGTGTTAATACAAGTTGTGTATTGTCTCTCATATGCTGTGTTATTCTGAATTCTAGTTACTTGGTGAATCTGGTTATTTCTACATATTATAGTTGCTTGGTATTTGGTAATCAATTGTATGCTTCCGGTGTTTCACATTCCTGACATTCTACATCAGACTATATCACAAGGCAATTCCAACGATGGCATGTACATCGTCAATATAATCTAATAGGAGAATCATATGCTTCCATACTGGATAAACTCGTCAAGCAGGGGGTCCTCAACCTCCCCCAAATCTGACCACCTCAATTTGATCCCTCGTATGCCATCCCTGCATGGTATAGGGAGAATGACTTCTGTCACTATCATCGTGTCAAGGGCCATGACATAAATAACTACAAAACCTTCAAAAACATTGTCCAAGACATGATAGACAAGGGGGATCTTGTTTTGGATAACCCAAATGCGCCACCTAACCAAAACATAGACATCTTTAGACAACCTTTTCTTAACCATCCCCCTAGTCAGCATAACATTCAGACCATAGCCAATGACCTTCAAGAGCATGACATACGCATGGTCAAAACAGTCTCTCCTTTTATGCCTAACCAACCTCTTCCACAATCTGAAGAGGTTAGTCAACCTATCCCTCCACCACAGGTAGAAGAGCCTTCTTCTCCTATTCGTCCATCGTAGGTAGAAGAGTCTTCTTCTCCTATTTCACCACCACAAGTAGAAGAGCCTTCTTCACCTATTTGCCTACCATAGGTAGAAGAGTCTTCTTCTCCTATTAATCCTTCATCCACCTAGCTTTCACATGTGGGAGAGTCTACCTTGACCTCTCCCATATTGTAGGATGCTTTGACCATACCAACACCAATAGCCTTGCCTTCATTCTTCTTATCATCAAAGGGGGATCATACTTTTCCCACTCATCGACCACACGTAAAAGCCATGACTATTCCTACTCTCTATCCAACTAAAGAGCCAAAATCTCCAATCCCTTCTCCATCGAGAGAAGAACTTATCACCTCACCTAAACCCTCACAGGTGGCCACCAAGCCAAAACAAGCTAAAAATCTTGGTGTTCGCCCCATATCAAACCTCACTCACCCATAAGTGAAGGTCGACTTAAACTTTGCCTTGCACAATAGTGGCCCTTGCCCCAAATAAAGGAAGGCTACTAAACCACATCGGAGAACTCCTCTCCCACCATCATCATTGCCCTCCATTTTGGGCCCACACCCATCTACCTTGAAAGGAGTACTCCCTACTCCAACACCTATCAACAACAAATCACGTCCATTACTACCTTTACCTATCAAAAACATACCTCCTCCAAAACATCCAACACTTCACAGAGGAAAATTGCCTCCATTACTCTCTCAATCTAAAACAAACATGCCTCCTCCAAAACATCCAACACCTCTCACCATCAAAGTGCCATCTACGTGTGCGGCCACACCGCCAAACAAAAAGATGGTACGAAAGACTCCCCCTACAACTCCTAAATAGAAGTTGTCAACCTCTACTGCAACAAAATTCACAAACTCATTAGCAAGTTGCTATACTTTGTTGTTATGTCAGTTATTGCAGTCATCTAACATCAGTCTCCCACCTCTTAAACCATACCAACCTCTAAGACCAAAACCCGCTTGGTTCGATGACACTCAAATCTATGCATATCATCACACACCTGGACATGACACTGAGCGTTGATGTACTCTTAAAGCCATCATTCATCATCACTTGACAAAAGACACCCTTTTCATTAAGGATCCTCTTGACCACCCCTTCAACAAACCATCAACATCATCCCTTACCTCTCAAACATCCTCACTAAAATCGGGATCTCAACGCAAGACTATGGTCCCTCTACCACCTTGTCCCCCTTTATTTGAAATTAACACCATCAATGTGGCCACCAGGTCACAAACTAGGAAGGATAAAGGAAAAGAAAAGGTTTCTATTCCTTGGACATATCCATCCATCAAGCCCTCTCCATCACCAAAACCCAAGATCTCAACCTTGGGCGCATCTCAACCAACATCTTTAAAGCCAATCCGTGACTCCATGGTGAAACAACTTCACCAACCCCCTATGAAGACATCTTTGTATGACCTCATTCAAAGCTCTCCACAACATTGTCATGCCTTGATCAAGGCCTTACAAGCGGTGGTGGTCCAAACTGAAGACCCCCAACCATTGGCTGCTTTGGTCAAGTCATTACCCACCATTGCTTCTGTCAATAATTCTAAGATTGTTATCTCTGACCTGGAAGATCAGGATCTCGCCCTCTTAAACTAAGCCTCTGAGGAGCTTCACAGAATACATCCTTGCGTCACACTCCCTGTTAAAGAGGAAATTCATCATCTTCTCTCCATCCCTATCACAAAGCAACTGGGGAAATTTGACTTTCTACTGATTATCAGACATCAACCAAACATCAACCAAGCCTCGATGAGACATCGACCAAACATCAACCAAGCCTCGACTAGACATCGACCAAACATCAACCAAACATCAACCAAACATCGACCAAACATCGACCAAACATCAACCAAGCATCGACCAAACATCAACCAAGCCTCAACCAAACATCGACCAAAACATCAACCAAGCCTCGACCAGACATTGACCAAAACATCAACCAAGCCTCGATCAGACATCAACCAAGCCTCGACCAGACATCGACCAAAACATCAACCAAGCTTTGACCAGACATCGACCAAACATTGATCAAACATCGACCAAATATCAACCAACATGTGACCAATGTGGAAAGAAGTAAACAATGCAAGTTTGCTCCTAATTGGCTTGGACCTTACATCATAACGCACAAGTATGGATCAGGGACTTATCGTCTATCTTCTCTTGAAGGCCGACCAAAACTTGAGCCTTTTAATGCCTTGCATCTGTGACCATTCTACTATTAATCAAGTACTCATTCACTTGATATTTAACTTGAGCTCATCCCTTGAGCAACCCCTGTCATCTTAATCCCCATTCCTTTCAACCTTGCTTCCTTAAAGCAAAAATTAGTTAACCCTTTTGTCAAGCATGAATGCTTTGTCCTAATAAAAGGGAACCCTTAAACCTCTATAGTCAAGTCCATGACCAAAGTCCAGTCCAAAACAAAAAAATTGGGATGCCTATCAAAAGGTCATAAACTTTAAATGCAGACTGCTCCCTCGAAGGATAGCTGCATCATCATTGTTGTAGCTAATAGACTGCTCCCTTGAAGGACAGCTATTCAAAGCCCTCAAAAAACATATAAAGAAAAAGTATAGACCACTCCCTCAAAGCATGGTTATGCCTAAAATCTTGCTACAAACAACACTCTCTTAGAAGCTTTCCACATCGATCAGCTTCACAAATGACCACCAAACAAAATGACATCCCTACGTAGACTTCCCGCATTGATCAGTCTACCAAAAAAAAAGGGTCATGGACTTGACTTATAGTCATTCTCAAGGTCTCCTATAAAAAGGGGCAAAGTTATCCCTACTAAAAATGGGTTACCCTATCCTAACATATCACCTCACCTATTACCCCAACATACTTAAGGGATTTCGAGCTCATTTTAATGTCAAAGTGATTCGATTACTTCTCTAACACAACCAATGGTCAATGACAGAATGCATAAATGGGACTTTTGTTTCAAAAACCCCTACCTATGCTATCATTATGGTCCTTGTCAATGAAAGGGCAAAAATGCCTTTCACTTCCTACATACCTTTGTCATCTGCTACCCAACCAAATCTTTTGCCAACCACTAATGTTCTCATTGCCTATTCACACTAGTTTCTATGGAAACCAATACACATGGAAACTATTGACCACACAATTTATGTCAAGCATAAACCATTACTTGTTGAAGCATAAATAGACTCATTTCATTTTTAGCATACATCCATCACCCAATATGGAAAATTGATAGGGATGAAAAACAACAACCAATGTTACAGAATACTCCATCACACAATATGGAAAAGGCTATAACATCATCTTCCCCTCATCTTTTCAAGCATGTACCATCAGACATATGGGAAGTGTTAAACCATTATCATGACCAAGCCAACCTCTTTTCCACTTTGACCCATCTTCCTCCCTTTCGGGAGAACTACATTGGCCTGAGGCCCTTAGAACAAGGGCTATGTAGGCAGCACTCAATTGACATGGGGTCTTCTGAGGATAGCTCAGCCATTCCTTCATCACATGCCATTTCCTTCATCACAAAAAATCACATATTCCCACAACCATTAACATTATCATAAACCAATCACATTAGTTTCTATGAAAAACAATATACATGGAAACTAACAAACCAAGACGCAAACCAATATTACTATAACCAACGTCGATGGCCTTAAAACATCAAACCTCTTCAAAATGACCAAAATCATGCCCTACCTAGCCAGCCATTATAGTAAAAGTCATCTTAGCCTCCCCCTGGGGCACACTTGAGATCACTTTTACCTCCGCCTGACTCGACCACAGACCTTGGAGATCATGACTATCTTCTCAGACCCTGACCACTTTCGAGACAACTCTACCTTGGTTGTTTTGATTGCCTATGCTACCTCACAAATAGTTAGCAAATTGTCCACAACCCCCACAAGTATTAGATTGCGCTCCAGTTGATCCCCCCTACTTGTGAATTTTTCGTGTTTTCTAGGAGCACTTCCTGAGCCTAAGATACTTAGAACATGATGACCATTGGAGCTACAGCTTGAATCGTTTAACCCAATTAGCTACGTCTAAATGTTAGAGACTGGTTACTTTTATTTTAGCACTCCTCAACCTTTGACCATGACAATTTGACCTACCTATCGCGTGAAGTGGTATACGCACAATCACACACTTTTATAGCGTTTACACTCAAACTTCACCATATCCATCCACTCTCTGTCAAATCGACACCCAATCTCAGGTTCCCTTCCCTCGACTCCCTCTTTGAGGGGGGAACACCTCATCCCATACCTGGGGAAACTTACTCCTATTTTTGTCTTGCAGTTCATCAAGAATAACCAACAAGACAAAAAGGGGCAAATGTAGACACCAGAATTATGTCTACTCCTTGGTCGACTCCCCCTTGGTCCCCTTAATCCACTTCTAAACATTCCTAACCCACACACTTATTAATTTAAAATAAATTAACCATTTCAAATTAATAATACTACCCTTGACACATCACCCATGACACCTCACCCCACCTTGGATACCTCTCCTTGGATACCTCCATCACCCCATGCCAAATCTTAATTACTTAAACCCCACTTCAACCCTCCCACTAACCTCTCGTGCTCATTAAACCCGCCTTCGACCATTTAACCATAACCCACTGACCTCGATAGATGGAAGAACAGGCAAAAGGCTATTTTTAGCACTTTTTCCTATTCTTTAGCCACTGATGTCAGTTTTCTTAAAACTGCATTCTGCATCTAGAATGCAAAATCTTCTTCCCTGACCTCCATAAAGGTGAATCCTATTGCATCTAGAATCTAACTTATCTCTCTCTCTCTCTCTCTCTCTCTCTCTCTCTCTCTCTCTCTCTCTCTCTCTCTCTCTCTCTCTCTCTCTCTCTCTCTCTCTCTCTCTCTCTCTCTCTCCCAAATGCACACCAAGCATCATAGGCTACAGGAGCTCACATTGCATGAAGTCTTCTACATCAGTCGCATCAGCAACGAGTCTTCCACACTCCTTCAGCAGCAACCAACAGCTAAGTATTTCTACTAGTTTTTATTTTAGTATTCATTTTAAATACATCAGTAATCAGTCCTTTGTCCATTTCTAAGCTCTGTTGACACAACCCAACATGTTCTTCCTGAAAAGGCTTAAAAGCCTTCCCTCATCCTTATCTCCTTTTTCACCCCTGTCCTCTATTTGGTCCCTTTTTCAGTCATATTCACTGCCCTGCAAGTCCTGCACAAGCCATTATACTCCCATAGACCTCCCAAACTCCTATGTCAACCAAAAACCCATCCAAAACCTGTCCAAGGCCATTGCCCTGACCAACATCGACCATTACCACAACCAACGTCGACAGACTAACCGATGTCGGTAGACTAACCGACGTTGACAACTTGACTGACCGATGCCGACAGCATAATTGATGTCAGTGACTGTGGAAGACTGACATCAGAATATAGGTACACATTATCTCTATTTCTTTTGTTTAGTCTTTCACCATTTCTCTTTCTAGCAACATTCCTTTTATCAACTAGTGGATTGTCATCCCTCAAGGGAGTCTTTGCACTTCTGGGACCGAGCTTTGCTTGGCAATCCATCATATATCCATCTAACATTTTCTTTGTTTAAGCCTTTCTTATCTACAGGTGTCGTCCTCCACAGCCAAAGAGGAGCTCCTTCAATCGTCTAGATACGGTGCACAAACTTCATCCGGGTATCATCTAACCCCTGACCATCATCTCTAGTTTCCTATTCCCTCTGAATGTGAAAAAGCGAAAAAATAGTTAGAAACAAACCCTTCAAAAACTATGTTTTCTTTCCCAAACACCTATTGTTTACTTTATCGTGATCATGCCTTCAATCTCAATTACTCTTTTACCATGTTATTCTGCACCATGAGGGGCTTAGGATCCATGTCATAAAATGTATCGTGAAAATGTAAATGTTCATTCATTCCATGCTATTTAATTTTTGATTATGAACTTGCACTATAGAAAATGTGGCACTGTATGGATGGAGGTAGATTAGTTTGCTTACCAAATCTATCAAACAATGATGTTTGGCAATAATGATGTTTAAAACTGGAAACTCCCTTCTCATTGACCAGAAACATTGCAAAATAATCGGATATGTTGTGCAGCCAAGGGAAAAATCATAGGTTCTACAAAAATATTGGTTCACATTTTCATTCACGTCTCATACATTTTAACACACAACATCCCCATCTGTTGCATTTCTACCAATAGAGGTTGCAAGTCAGAGAAGAGCACGGGTCAAGTAATCAAGTCGATATGGATGCCTGCATCTGTATCTAAAGTGGGAAAACCATAGGCCTACCAGGTATGGATGTTTTGGAGGAACTCCCAAAGATGTGACCAATCTTATAAAAAATATATATAAAAATTAAAAAATAATTACGTCTTGAAAGTCGTCATTATTATGTTTTGCAATTATTATTTAATTCGTTGATATATATATATATATATATATATATATATATATATATATTATAAATGATTACAATAAAAAGATGGTTGGTATTTATTAATTATAAAGTACAGTTAGATATAACAAAACTGTTAATGATATGTGGTAATTTGGAAGCAACATTAAATCATCACAAAACAAGAGAAGTAGGCATACAATCCAATCATATAATGTGGTAGAGGAGAATCATCCTCAAGTGACTAAGCACTTGAAGAAGAGAGTTCAGTCAAAGAAGGATCACGCACTACCCACCCACTATGAATGGATTTTGAAGGAGTCAAAAAAAATATAATACCCCAACCAGGGGGCAATGATGCATATATCCAAACTGGTTTACTACCTTATATAAGGGAATTCAACCAAGAAAGATATTTTCCATGTGGCATTAGACACTGTATACACATAGTTTTTTTAAACTTTATCATTTACTAATGTTTTCTCCCTTACAACACCCTATAAATTTTCAATCTTATTGAGTGCACACCTTAAAGGGTACATCGAAAAGGGATGGGCATGATGATGGTGCTTTGCGAGAGGTCTTTTTGCATATCTATTAGTCCTATATCCATTCCAACCTCCTCAGATTTGATCCCCTAAGCATCTCCTTCCATCTTGCATCCTCTAACTATATCATGACGTATAATTTCCTACCATTTGGTCCATTCAATCTAGTTTTTACCATCATCCATCCCTTCTTACCTACATCGATTAGATCATTTTAGTTCCTAACATTACAGAGCAATCTTCACAAATAAGTCAATATGGTAAACCTAGTTTGAGGTTAGTTAGTGCATTAGGACTAAATCGAGCTAGTTGATAACATTAGCTTAGTCTTTAGGAGGGACTAGGATCATTCACTACCATAAATACAAGTTACCATTTCAATCCAAGAGAGATGAACTTTTATTTTTGATTTTTATTTCTCACACTTCTACCCTAAGTCCATATTTGGAGGAGTAATTATTTAGATCTTGTCTTAGAGGAAAAACATGTCTTGTGGAATATTGGATGCAATAGGAAGAGTCCTTTTAGCCTTGAACTTGATTCAAGGTTTAAGATCCTTACAACCATAAACAATTATTTCAAAACATCATTGGCCAAGGGAGAGATTGGGGCTTGACAGGTCTTGTTCAAGGTAAGTATATTATAACTTTAGCTCATTTATTTGATAGACAAAAGTTGCATAATTTCTTTGTTAATGAATGTATATTTCCTCATTTAAAATATCTCTACACTTATACTTAGTTTGGATATAATATTGTTTGAAATTTCCATCTATCCACTTTAGGTAGCTTAGGTCCCCATACTTTGATATGTTTTTAACCCTTACCCTTTACTTATATTTCTTGATTATGATATTGACTTATATAGAGCTATTTTGTTAGGTTCATTGAAAAGAAGCTTTAGAACCCTCTCTATTGACATTGTGTTGTAGGTTCTCTTCTTGGTAGGTTTACGATTCTATTTAGTCATATTTTAATTCATTAATTATCAATGGTATTTCTTTGAATTACCTTCTCTGAGTCTAGATATTTAGATATGATAGTTACAAGTCAATCCTAGCTCATTGCATACATTCTGGTGAACATGACATGAAGCTAACCATTACCTTTTCTTCTTTATCCAATTGTATCGAACAGATCGATACAATTTTTTTTAACTAAAAGAGAGGTAAAAATATTATTAAAGACATAAAAAGAGAAAAGGGTTACACAGCTTTATCTTGGTCAACAAGTTGAGCCAGCTTCTGGGATAAATCCAAGGGCAACATCATATGATCTGAGATGTTCCAAGGTGGCCCATGCTCGGAGGCCCATTTGACCAAGTAGTCAGCCACCCTATTCCACTCATGGGGAATATACATAAAGGACACAGACTCCAAAGAAGTACAAAGCTAAAGCACTTGTTGCACCAACCCAGCCAAATGTCAATCTACCATCTCAAAATCTTGTTTATTCAACAAATTAACAATAACCTGCAAGTCAAACTCAAAAATAATTATGTGCCAGCCAAGATAACAACACTATTGTACGGCAACCAAGATTGCAAGAGCTTCCATGAGATTATTCGTATAATAGCCCTTGTGAATTGAAAAGAAAAATTACATCTTACCAAAACTATCACATCCCACCCTGCCAACACCAGCTAGTCCTAGATTTCCCCGAGATGATCCATCAGTATTGACTTTGAGAATGCCTGCCGCAGGGGGAGACCACCGTCCCGTCTGAATGACAGGGTGCATAAGCTAACTACGGTCGCACGCTAGAGTGTGAGGGACAAAGGGGATATCCCTGGGATATGCAGAGGCAAAGCATGTGTAAATCCCATCATCAACCAAAATCAAGTCAACAGCCACATCACACATAGCGTGAAGGTTTTCTAGAAGAGAGTTTGTAATTCTCCCCCACAAGACCCTGAGCTCAATATACACATCCTAAAAAATCTACCTATTCCTCTCCAGCCATATATGTCACAAGATAAAAGATGGGACAATGCACCAGGCAACCTAAAGAAAAGAATCTTGAGAGGGAGGGTGACCCAGTCGGTCCCAGAATTCAGAGAGAGCAGATACGTGCTAGCATGGGCAATCCCACACACCCCACCATAGGTGCCAAATCTGTTTGGAAAAGGGCACTAAAAGAAAAGATGGGAGATAGTTTCTTCACTGTTGAGGCATAATACACACATGGAGGGCCCCTATAAGCCCCATTTGCAGAGGTTTTCCCAAGTAAGACACCTATTTTAAACCAGAACCCAGAGGAAAAAATTACACTTAGGCCAAGAAAAGATGTTCCAAACCTTCTTCTCCCAAGAGATCTCCACTTCACCAAATAGTTGCTTTGTCAGAGCAAGGTACCTAGAAGATATGGAATACTTCCTGGAGGGATCTCTTCCCCATGCCAAAACATCACACTTCTGCAAGGAACTACATTCTCTAGAGGCTAAGATCTGGGATAACTCTAGCCGATCCTCCATAGGGCCACCCAATGGCTAGTCCGAAGAGTACTTCCATCGATACCCCACTGCCATGCCCATCTTGAAGGCCTCCTTATAATGTCCACCATATTCCACCCAACAGATAGTAGAGAATCATAGATCAGCTGCAAATGTGGATGAGAGGATAAGAGAGGAGGAAACCCATCCCAGGAGTCGCTCCAAAAGAGAGCATATGAGCCCCTGTTGCAGATCCAAAAGAGACTACGTTTCACCAGATGAGCTCCATGCTTGAGGGTGTTCCACACCATCGACCCTCTTCCCTCAAGAGGAAGTCTTGAAATATCCATAGGATCAACCCCTGGATAGTACTTGAAAGACAGGATACGAGCCCAAATGTGAGCTTGACTGGAGCATCAGTGCCAATAGAGTTTGGTAGCGAGAGCTTGACTGCATAGAAAAGCAGAGCACAGCCTAAGGCCACCTTCCTTTTTTGGCTGACAAATTGTGTCCTAATTAAGAAGACTCCATTTGGTATTTTGTAGATTGCTGCTCCAAATAAATTGGTGAGAAAGAGCACCAAATTCCTTAAGGAAGTACCCCAGGGCAACCTAAACCATACTATGATAAATGGGAAGGGCTTGAATCACCAATTGTAGAAGTGTCACCCTGCCAGCAGTAGAGAGCCACTTATGAGTCTAGTGGTTAACCTTTTGTCTTAGTTTGTCCAACATATTCTGCCAAAAGAGCCTCAGCTATCTTCCCACCACAATAGGGACCCTTAAGTAGGTGAAGGGGAGAGACTGTATTTGAAACCTCAAGATAACAATAATCCTTTGCTAGATAGGCTCAGGGGTGTTGAAAAACAAAATAGAGGACTTATGGTCATTAATTTTCTACCCAAAAGCTACCAAATAAGTGTCCAGGGTGAGCTGAAAAGCTTCAACCTCACGAATCTGAGCTCTCCCCGCAAGGGAAGTGTCATCAACGAACTGGAGGTGGGATAAAGTGGGTAATATGTTCCCCCAATGCCATCCCTGAAGCATATGCTGAGAAACCTAAGACTTAATAAGCTGCCCAAGTCCCTCTACCAGAATGATAAACAAATATGGAGAGAGTGGGTCTCCTTGAAGAAGTCCTATAGAAGCACCAAAAAGCTCTGAGGGTACACCATTATAAGAATCGAGAAAGAAGGAGTCGTAACACAGCTGAGAACCCATCGGATCCAGTCCTGATTGAAACCAAAAGATAGAAGAACTTTATGCAGGAAGCCCCGATTGACTCTATCATACGCCTTAGCCATATCAAGCTTAATAAACATTGCTCATTCTTGGGAAGTACTCATAGAATGAATAGTTTCTGATGCTATAACCATCCCATCCAAAATTTTCTTTCCTGTAACGAAACCCCCTTACTCCTTGGAGATAACCATGGGTAGGCAGACTTTAAGCCTCTCTGCAATGAGCTTGGTGATAATTTTATAGACTACATTGTAGAGAGCAATGGGTCTAAAACATTCCAGTTGATTAACCTATTCCCTCTTTAGAATAAGCACAAGGAAAGTAGCATTCAAAGCCCAGAGC
The DNA here is from genome assembly GCA_037957365.1 of Torreya grandis. NCBI lineage: Eukaryota > Viridiplantae > Streptophyta > Pinopsida > Cupressales > Taxaceae > Torreya > Torreya grandis. The sequence continues at coordinate 567,788 of JARHVA010006249.1, forward strand.
ATTTCTTTGTTGGAGTAAGACTCCTGAAGCACATCCAAAAGATCCTGATTAATGACATCCTAGAATTTCTGGAAGAATTCCACAGGGAATCCTTCTAGTCCCGGAGCCTTACCTTTATTCATGCCAAAGACCACCCCTCCAATTCAGCCCTGCTAATTGGCTGCATAAGGGAGTCATTCATTTTTGATGTCACAACAGAGGGAATACAAGATAAAATAGTATCTTCTACAAGCTCATCAGGAGGAATATCATTTGAAAAGAGAGCAGAGTAAAACCGAATATCTTCCCTAGATATGTCTTGGGAGGAAGTCAGGCACATACCATCTGAAGTAATTAGGGAAGAGATGAAGCTCTTATTACATCGATCTTGCATAAAGTTATGGAAAAAAGCAGTGTTCTTGTCCCCTTCCTAGAGCCAGTCTACATGAGCCTTCTATTTCCAATATATTTCTTCTCAGAGATCCCACTCAGCTAAATCCATAAAAGCTTGAAACTTAGCAGAGTGAAGAGCTTCAGACAAACCAAGGTCTCGAATCTGCTTGGTAATGGCGTCTAGCCGGTCTTGAGCCCTCTTCTTCATAGTGTGGAGATTACCAAAATAGTGGCTATTCCAGTACTTCCATTTCATTTTAGCATACTGAAGCTTCTTGGAAAAAGAAAACATAGCAGTGCCATAATTCGGGCCTCCTTGCCTCCACCAGTGTGCCATTAAGTCATGGAGGGAGGAGTCACGAAGCCACATCAACTAAAACTTGAAAGGAGGCTTCTTGGGAGCAACAATATGACTAGTAGAGAGCTTAATAGGCCAATGGTCTAACCCCCGCCAGTCAATAATTTTAGAAGAGAGAAAGATGGATCTAGATTGCCAAAAACAAGAGACAAGGAACCTATCCAGGCATTCTAAGATGACCGTGTTCCCCATCCTTCTGTTGTTCCATGTAAAGAGTCCATTGAGGGGTTTAACATCTGAAAGATGTAAAAAGTCAATATTTTGTCGAAGAAGCTTCGAAGGTCCTAGTCGAGCTAAGCCACCTCTCTTCTCCTCCAGACTAAGCACAAAGTTAAAATCCCTAGCTACAATCCAAGGCAAGAAAGGGTTGCAGCTTCTAACATACCAGATGTGATCCCAGAGCTTGAGCTAACCTGGGAGATCAACCGGGGCATACACATTGGTGACCAAAATCAACTCACCAGTCTCCAAGGAGGAAGCAACCATTGAGAGAGTTGAGATACATGATAGCCATTGGATTGGAAAAACTTTCCTAGGATCCCAGCACATAGAAAAACCACTAGAGGTCCCAAGGGTGCCAACACACTGGCATTGGCCAAGAAACCAAATATTAGGACAACAAGTGAACAGGGAGTCCACAGAGAGTTTGGTCTCCTAAATACAAAGAATATCAAGAGAATGATCTATCAGCAACTTATGAATAGCCTTTTGTATAGGGATGCTATTCAACCCCCTCACATTCCATGATAGAATAATCATTGAGTAGAGTGAGGAAAGTGTTCATCCAAGGTCTTCACCACCCCCGACTCTACCAGTAAATCTCCTATAATTTTAATTATGTCTTGATCTTTCTTGCATCCTGCTCTGGAAGGAGTGGAAAAAGAGACCTTCTTAAAAGGTCGTTGCATTAATCCAAGAGTAGGAGAAGGTCCCTTTTCTTTGCTAGGAACGCCCACATCTTTAACCAAATCTACCCAAAGTACATCTTTGTCCTGTGAAGTAGGTGAAACCACAAGGGCTTTATACTCTGGTTTGAGAGCAGCCTCTGAAATCTACTGAATGACAATATCCTAGGAGTCATTGGGGATATAGCTCTTCCCTTCCAAATTCAGAGTCCCACTCTACTCCACTATAGGAGTGCCCTCTTCTATGATCATATTATCAAGAGCTTCGAAATGATTGAACCCAACATATCCTTGCCAGTCCAAATGTGAGCACTTCTGACCTCATCCCCTAGCACGACGTTGAACTGGGGTAAAACCATCTCTATTAGGTCCAGTAGAGTTGGGTGGGCCTTGCTCTGAACTGGGAGTTTCAAATGGGTTTTCCCTTTTCCAACACTATCGAGCTGGCAGTTCCTACTACCAAAAAGATCAGATTGTCCATTCCTCATACTTGCATTGGTAGTTCATGGACCAGATGATCCCTTGAGATTACTAGCACCTTTGGATGCATGAGGGCATTGATGCTAAAGATGTCCATACACATGGAATATTTGACACCGGAAGGGGATGGATTCATAATCTATTTGTTGGATCCAGGACAAAGAGCCCAAACAAATTTCCATAGAATTTGGCAAAGGGTTGTTTATATCAATATCAACACAGATGCGAGCATAAGAAATGACCTTCTTGTCTAGAGATTGGTGAGAAATTATAGTTGGTGTTCCAATCATGGCAGCAATCTACCATAGGATATCCTCCCACCAGAACTCTAGAGGCAGTCTCGGTAGTCAGACCCACACTGGAACCCATGATGGAAGGTCCTCAGTAGAATTAAACCCCACATGCCATAGTTTTATGAAAAGACCAATATGATCATACAAATATGGACCTCCCTCAAAAATCTGATTCCTATCAGAAATGCAAGATAAATTTACCATGAAATAGCTATTACCAGCCAGCATAATGTCAAAATCTCCTTCAACCTGCCATGAATGATGAATCCAAGCTTCCAGGGCTGACAGGGATATGTGAATTCCAAGAAACTTGCAGATTAAAGCATGTGAAGCCAAGTATTCCACATCTTCCTTTACAGTCTCTGAGGGGATGACCAACATAGGCCTATCCTGACTGCGTGGAAGACAGTCATTGACTTTGTTGATCTTAGCTCGTTCACCCACATAAAATGCCTCCTTTGCCTTCACCTATGAACTTCTACCAGAAAGAGACCATCCAGCAGTGGATGTTTCCACCAATAATAGACTCTTGGAGCCCTCACTCACAGCCATCACCGAACTTAGGCAGGGTAATAAGGGAGATGTCTCAGTCAGTCAGTGAGGACTCATTCATGAACCCACAATATTATTTTCTACATTTTATTAATAAATTGTTTTGGTCATAGTGTTATAGTTTTTTATTCAACAAACTATATCAAACAGATCAATACAATTCTTTTTTAATCCCTTTTTACAAAATTTATTTCTAGTGAACTATATCAAACAAGTCAATATAGTTATATTCAAACATATTTAGAAAAAAGCTATTTTGATAAGTGTGACATAATTTTACCTCAGATCTCCACTTTTCTCTAGTAATATCAAACAAATTGATATAGTTTTGATCAAACCCTACTTCCAATCAACCATATCGATATACTCAATATAGTTATGCATTTTCATTTTTATGTCTAAAATTTATTCTATTCAATTGTATCAAATTAGTTGATGTCCTTTTTTTTTGGTATAAACTATATCAAGTTGCTTGATTTAATTATTTTTTTTAATATTATTGTAATAAATTGAATTGAACAACTCGATCTAGTAACATATATCTACCTAATTTTTTTTTTTACATGGATTGCATCAATCTAATCAATTTACATCTTTAATTTGTGTACACCTGCATTGGACAACACTAATACAATTATGTTTGTTCTATGAAATTTCTAGCATAAGCCAAAAAAATTAACTTTACTTTTCAAAATCTAATCACACATTTCATTTCAAGTTCATTACCTATTTATTTCAATTAAATGAATGCTGTAAATTAGTTTTTGATATTGATTTTTGAACTCTAATTTCTATTTGTTTGTATTTCCCTAGAAACTATGTTCCTACAGTTTTCAAATTACTTAGCTACTGTCAGGAAGGGCTACATAGTGTTTTGTTTATAATCTTTTTATATTGTTTACAAACATTGTGACATGAGGGGACCTATTCAATACTCACAGCCATAATATATAGCTAAACAAAGATGTTAGTTTCCACATGCCTCAAAACATACCAAAAATACATAGGATTCTTTTTTATTAAACTTTAGAAAAACTAGGTTTAGTGGGCTATGGACAAAGTACTTTCTCCATAGTTAGTGCTTTGAAATGTTATGCTGACACTTTACCAAAAATGAGCCAGCTTATTTGGGAGACTACAAATCAGTCAAATTATTTAGTACCTCTATGGGATATTATTCTTAAAAAAATAGTTAACAAAATAATTAGATTTTTATGTGTGGCTTGTTATTGTGTTTTGTATTTCAGACTGTATCATCCAATATTGATATAGTTATGTGTTGCATATTTTAACTACATCAATCATTGTTGATACAATTAACTTTGTATAAACTACATCGACCAACTCGATATATTCTCCTGTGTTCGGATCCTTGATTGTATCGAACAAATCAATAAAATTCATCTTTTTAGTCTATTTTTCTAGACCTTTATCTTATAAACTACATCAAAAAAATAGAATTAATATATTATCTATTACTTTTAATTCTTTGATATCATAGTGTATCAATTAGCTTAACCCAGGTTGTATCCAATAACCTATCTTAATGACTGTATCGAACAAGTAGATATAGTTCATTTTCAATCTATTTTATAAATTTTCCACCAAACTATATTGAACAATATGATATAGTCATTTTGATCCAACCATCATTTGCACCAGATTTTTAATTATACTATATCAACCTAACTTATACAATTATATCCTTCTTGAATTCACCTAACTACATCCGCTTGATCAATATGATTCATTTTTTGTGAACTGCCATTTTTCTATTTAGTCAACATAATGAGGTCACCTATTAACATATTTATTTATAGCCTTTAACACACTCAAATCTTACATAGGTTTCTCTTTTATACCCACCTTATCTACTGCTAAAGATAACACTTCATGGTGTCGATGTTCCTAAACCCTATCTAGATTTATTGAATGCAACATGGTTGAAATCACCCAAAATGATGCTATAAATAATTCTAAATTCTATATAAACATTCATGATAATACCATTTATATTCCTAACAATAATAGTAATTTATCTAAGCTCCTTTATTATACAATTGGATTAATTGATACCAATCTTGGGGATTCTCCTCCCTATACTGATTCTAGAAATCCTCTTTTTAATACTAATCAACATCCACATATTGATACAATTCAACTCCTTGAACAAATACTTTAAAAAATTTATGTCATGAAAAAAATTAATAATTCCCAAATAATCCAAATGTAAACTCACATCTTGCAAATGGCTAGTCAACCTATAATCATTGTGCCTCACCAAAATCAAAAATTTATCCCTCATCTTCTTAGATATTTCAGTGGAAATATCATCCCTCAACCTACCATGCATGTTAAAATGATGCAACATCTTCAAAATTAACCTTTATCACCATTCATTGTGTCCATGGATATTGGAAACATTTATCCAATGATCTCATATGATGGGACTAAAGATCTTGCTATTTTTCGTAAATCTTTTCGTAATTTATATAAGGAATGGGTTCATACTAATACCTTTACTACTATTAAACTTATTGTCAAAACCTTCATGGGAGATTCCTTAGAATGGTATAACCAACTCCCTAAACATTCCATTTTATAATTATAATATTTAGTTAATGTTGTAGTCAAAGAAGTTCAAGATAATGATCTTTTTGAAAATAGCCTTAGCCATTTAATCAATGGTAAACAACTCGAATCTAATCACACTTTTATCAAAAAATGGAAATAAATAACACATAAGGTAGGACATAATATGAGCGATAGTACTATTTTTAGACTCTACATTACTGTTCTTAAATCCTCTCTTCAATACAAGTTTAGGATATTTTTGCCCTTAATATTAGAATCAATCATATTCTTTTGCGGTGAAACTCCATGTAGTTTATCCTCATGTCTTCATTCACATATACCAAATGTTTTTTATGATGATGATTCAAACCTATTTCTCATTCTATCATATCCATTTACACCTTTTTGTGACTTAGGGGAACCAAATAATTTATGAGTATTTCCATAACCTATTTTTCATTATCCCCTTTGGGCACATCAAGATTAGTGTTGAGATCACACTCTTTTCTAACCATGAAAATGTAGGAATCTTAGATACTGTGGCATTTAAATTATCTTCTCTATCCACCAAGAAAAAAAATCTTGTGATAGTTATTTTTGGCACCCATGCTTAGTCTCATGAATATGCATGGAGGTATAAAAATGCCATGAAAACTTAAAAGCCATATCATACAATAAAAACTAAATGATTAAAAGGAGAAAAACAATCCTAAAAGTCAAATCACATCAAAAGACTTGATCCATATTTGGCACATATCCTATAATAGTCGAATCTTAAACTCCATAGGTAGGCAAGTGCACAAAGTTGGGGGACACAAAGAGGCCTACCCATAGACATGTTTTTTTTTGAAATTTAGAATTATGAACTTTTGTAGATAATTTGAGATAGCTAGACTCAAAATCTAAGGATGGTGTAAAAACATGAATTGTATAATTTTGAGTCTAGTTTCTAAAACACTTTTTTTTTTCAAAAATGGTTAAATATAACTTGATCAAACATCTAAAATTTAAACAATAAGTCTTTTTTTAAGGAAAATAGAGTAGATAGCTGACCATGTGGCTACTAACTTTTTGAGCATCATTTAATATTGTTTAAAACCATTTGGTGAAGATTTAGATAATATCATCTATTTTTTAACCTATATTTTATAATAATTTTTCAATGAATATATTTTTATACTAATTTTACAAGCAAATATATCCTAAAAATTGATAAGATAATGGACATCCAGTCATTGGAGCCGCCCTTACTACCTTAATTTTTTTTTCATGCATGGATAATTAGGCCTAGTTGGTAACCATGTGTGTGTGTGTGTGTGTGTGTGTGTGTGTGTGTGTGTGTGTGTGTGTGTGTGTGTGTGTGTGTGTGTGTGTGTGTGTGTGTGTGTGTGTGTGTGTGTGTGTGTGTGTGTGTGTGTGTATCAATATAAAAAATAGACACAAACATTAACAGGCATGTATTTTTGAGATATTTAGTAGACTAAAAAAGCTAGAGTTAGAAATCAGCATAAATTGAAACCAGAAAATAGTCTAAAATTTATAAAAATCATATATCTGGAAAGAGGATAACATGCTCATAATCATGGTAATAATAATATGAATTTTCTTATTGTAATTCATAGTGTCTTTGGCCTTGGAAATTGACTTTTTTTTAATATGAAAAGTCTAAGCTTCAACTGTGTTGATAGGTCCAAGCCTTTGGCTCAGGAATTGAAACCATTTTTGAGCTAAAAGGCTTGGTTTTTGAATTCAAACTTTCTATAATGCATACACATTATGGAATGCATATGTGTTTTGTTGTCATATCATCATGAATATTGGGAATTAAGTTAAATTTGTTTTGACCAAAAAATTGCATCTTTAGAGATGCCATATATCAAAAGTTTAGCTTGCATGTGTTTGAATGAACATCATGTATATGGTAAACTATTAAAAAAATGTTTGGTTTACTCTTGCAACTATTTTATAAATAAATGGATCTAATTCAAACTACATAACATCTATGCGTAAACATTGTAAATAAACCTTATCAATCTTAAAATAATGAAACTAGAATATATGCATACTTAATTTTTCATTTGCAATAAATGACAAGGGAGAAGAATATCAAGTTTCACGCCAATTTAGAAATACTCATTAGGATTATACAATGTATAATAAGTCCTAACAACAAGGTAAATCAAACATAGAAAATCTAAGGCAAACAAATATTACTCTAAGAACCATACAGACACTTTTGAAAGAGTAAGACCATTCATGAATCCAGGAGGCTGAACATGACAAATAATAAATGATGAACAAATGATTTTACAAATTTGTTTGCCTAGTATAGGGGTCTAAAACTTCACTAGCATTTATAAAAAATTATTCAAATCTATGGGAACCTAATCTCCTTCAAAACATTAATAAGACAACTAAATTTGTAAATGGATAAGGAAATGGTTATTTTGGGGCTTTTGCTTATAATTATTGACTCCTTACCAAGTTCGTTTACACATGAAATTTTTTCAAGCAATGAACCAATTATAAATAATGTTAGTGAGGAAATTCAATCATGATAGAGTGTATTTTATATGCTTTTTCATATTATGTAATGAATGTTTTTTTCACTAATAAATGCTTCACATTTCCTTAAACTCTTGAATCACTACTCTAAATGATTGAATTTATTGATTTCACACATTCATTGTATATCTCTGCAATGTCCTACATGCTAATACATTTATTTTATTTATATACTTTTTGGATTCAAATTAGGAGTTTATTAGCACCTAATCCAACATACAACAAGCAATAAATCCAATAAACCAAGATCACACAACATGAAAGGCCCAAAACAAGGGTCAAATGGCCGTACCCCCATAGTCATACATGATATACTTTTGGGGCCAAAACCACATAGTGTATGTTTTTGGAGAAAATCTTATAAATCTAAGGAAACATGAGGGAATGAGAGAGGAAAGAGAGAGGTAATTAGGGGTAAAATTACATGAGACAACCAAAACATAGAGAAAAAAATTATCTAATAAAAGCCTAATTTAGATCATTGATTGACAAACATACTAGTACCCTATAATAATGTAATTTAATGACTAATAAATACAACCATAAAAATTTTAAGTGTCTACATTAACAAGAAAGTTGGTTTTAAGGTTATCCTTCTCAATTGGAGTAAGGTTTTGTGAATGTGAATAGGATAAGTGTGGGAAAGTATAAAGTGATAAAATAATAAGAGGATGTAGATGGGAGAGAGGAGACTAAAATCATGGCCTCATTTGGGAAGGTAAAGGAGAAATGGATGGCCAATGGCCAATAAGAGTTGGGGTATGGTGATGAATAGATCCATGCAATTAATTATTGTTGACCAAATTTGAATTCTATTCAAATTAGGTCAACCCATATCATTTTAAATTTTTTAAGAAGGTTTACATGCATCCTATGGGGTCTCATATTGTCCTATATATATTGCTTGGTCTTGTCCTAGTCTTTGCCTAAGTTCATTCCCCTTGAATTAGCCTAGTCAACCATGGTCAACTATGGTAAAACCTTGGTAAAAATTAGTAAAATGTCCTTTTGAGTCTAATTTGTCCTAATATGTAATTTATCATGTTTAAATGTGATCAAAAGTCATAAAATAGTAATTTATTGAGTCTCGTGTAAAAAAGGGGTCTTTTGGCCACCTTTTGGCCTATCAAATGAATTTTAATTATTTTTATGCCATAAAATTTGACACCAAGGTAAATTTAAATGTATTTCATGTTATTATCATGTCATTAGATAGTTATAGGTCAGATTCATTATGAAATAATTAGTTTTCCCTAAATAATAGGCCCTTTTTAACACTTATACAGACTTCTCAAATTCCTTTACAAAAAAAACATGGTGGAGTGACTCTTAAACTACCCAAAGGTATTATCCATGTTTTTTTTCCATTTATTATACACAAAATTTCATCTGCAACTAATTTGTCTTCTTTCTCCATTGGCAAGCCAAGGAAGGGTAAGTTCAAACACTCACCATGAGAGCTATAGGTGGAGTTAAGGAAAATGATTATATAGGTGGATATAAATATAATTTAAATTCACATACATATAAATAAATTTAAATTTTGTGGCTCCTCCTTGATGAATGATTGTTTACACTCTAGGTAGCTTTTTATGGAATTGCATTCAAGAGGGGTGTATGTTTGTATCTGTTTCTTTTTTTCAGGAATCTAGGGAGCTATGTGAGTTTGATGAGGTGTTTTCAACTATGAATGAGGTCATCTCCATGGTTTTTTAGCCATCCAACACTTCTCTTTCAATGTCATTTTAAGGAGAGTTCAAATTGCGCTTGTTTTTTAAGATGACAGCCATATATGCAAAACCTGAGTTTTCTCAACATGGAGGAGGATCTTGAAGGTGTTTGATATGTTTGAAATCATGTTTGAAAATTTTATTTCATCAAATTTCCTTGAGATGAATCAAGTTTCATACTCCTTTCAAGCTATTTGCCCAATTTCCTTACTTACTATTTTGTTTCCAAAGTGTACATTTATAGTCATCTCTATAGGGTTTCTAGGAGGTTTGTACAGATGTGTGGAAACTGAGAACATGGTGTAATTCATGTTTGATCTGATAAACATATCTCAAATGTTCTTAATGTTCATGTTTATGAAGTTAGAATTCTAACAAAGCAAAAATCTTCCTTCAAAAGAGTGAGTTGTGATTTTGGGTTCTCAGTCCTAAAAGTGACCAAACAAAGGTCCTAAAGGTTTTTAGAGATCATGTAGGTTGATTCAAAAAAATTATTTTCACTATTCTAATTGATTGGTCTTGTATCCGTATCTACCAAGAGTAACCATGCCAGGTTTCAAGGTCAAAGGAGGAGTGAAAGATGGTTTTTGAAGGCCTCAAAATTACCAAAAAATCATTGATTTTCAATAGTGACGTCTATAGGAATGAATGACAAAGTTTATTTTGCACCCCATACTGAAGACCTAAGTTATTCCATCAAGTTTGAACCATCCAAACTAGTTTAAAGAACATTCCTGAGCTAGTAATGAGCAAGAAAATGGTGATTTTGGTGTTTTGGCCCCCTAATGCAAGCCCTTTATCTGTATAGGGGTTTGAGATGCCTAAACATAGTCATCAAGGTTATGAATAGTAAGCTAAGGATGTGAGGTTTGGACTTAGTTTTGAGTTTTAATGTGATATAGGGTGTTTTTATGATTTATAAATCCTTTATAGGGTCAAATGACCTCAATAAATTTCCAAATGACCTCTATCCACCTAAAAAAAGCCATAAAATGCACAAACATGATTATGACAGACTTGGTTGATAGTGAGACTAATGTTTTGAATTTGGACTTGTTTGAAGTTCTTGAAAGCTGATACAAGGTGTAGTCAGTGAAGGAGGATCTTAAGGAGCATTTTGGAAAACCTAAAAAACATGTAGAAATCCTAAACCCTTGCTAAGAGTGCACCTACAATAGGCTTGAAATGAAAACACAGTCAAAACATGGTGTTCTAGGACAATGGACCAAAGCATAGGAGTGAACTATGGTTTGAAGGATTTTATGTGAATACAAGGCATAAAAAAAATCCTATGAATTGAGATTAAAGTTCAATCACACCTACAGGCATGGCTTAAGGGGATTGTGTTAGTCATTAAGGGGCAAAGGCCCAATTTGGAATTCAAGGGATGAACTAAGGAAAGAGATTGAAATTAAACTTTGAGAATTTATGTATGATCACCCTCATTATATTGTAAGCATGATATCAGGTTTTTTTGTTTTTTTTTAAATAATAGAAAAAGCTAAAAACACCTACAACTAAGGCCTAAAGTAGGGTTCCTTTTTTCTAGGTAGTCATAATCCAAATTCATGTTTCCAAGAGCATAAAAATGTGTTTTAAGGAGAGTGATGGATTATAAAAATGGTTTAAAACATCATGGGGAGACTTAATAATCCCTAACATTCCATAAAACATCTCTAAACAATCCATTTTTTCTCCAAGTATAGTCCATCCCTTTAGAGATAAATTTTTGTAAATAGTACCCTTAGGACCTATATAACATGATCCAATAATCATATTTTATTATACAATAGATAAAACACTCATTATTATGTCTCAGAGTAGGCGTTATTTTAGTGTACATGGAGGTGTCAATTTTGGGGGAAATGATGAAATGTTGAACTATAAGGATAGAAAGGACAAATTTATGATTTTATAAGCTGTAAGAGACATAATAAAATCTAAAAAATATTACTATAATGTCTGGAAGCATACAGGTTGTTCCAACCAAGGAGGTTTGCATGCATACCTAGTGGGAATCCTTAGGCCTCGAAGCCCAACTAAGGGTCATGTGAAATTTTGACCTTTTACATGAATTAAAATTAGTTTATTAATGTTTATATATGTATAAAATATTTTTTGGAGACATCAGGAGTTAAATTAAACCATTGGAGTGTCAATTTGGGTCTCAAATGGCAAGAAGGCTTATTGACAAGGTTTAGGCCGAGTGCCAAACAAGGGTAAGTTTTCATTTTTGAAACTTGAGGAGATAATTTAATGATGGGAATTTTTTTTTGGGTGAATATACAGGTATTTTATCCATTATCTTGTAAATAAATTCATTAGACGACCAATTCTTGGCTTTGAGGCTCCCAAACCCTCACAAAATGCACTAAATGACATGAATGGTCATCTTGGAATACTCATATCTTTCATTAGAATTTTCATGGGACATGTAGATATTAAAGGAATTTTTATGGGGTCCTTAATAATCCACAAGTGTAATTTGGATATAATTTCAATGTGCCATCTTTATGAACAAAGGTTAAGAACACTGGTCACTCTAAAACCATGTTTAAGACCTAGTTGTGAAAAGCAAGCTAGAAATGAATCTATATGGAGTAATTTGAACCTTAGTGATGAATATAAGTCATTTAAAACTCCAATAGGATAACATCCAATGTATTGGATTTTACAGAATTATATGGATCAGGGGAAAATAGGGATTGTTTTGACCATTTTGAGTGGTGGGCAGGCTACAAGAGGATTTAGGAGATGAAAAAAAATTGGGAGCAATATTTAAACTTTATATAACTCCAAAAATTCACCTCATTTCATGACTCAACCTCTAATTTCCCCAAATAGACCCTCACTTTTAGCAAGTCCAATGAGCTAGCTAGTGAGGATTTAGATAAAATGGCAAATATTTATTTGAAGAGACTTTTAAGGACAATTTATTGTGAATTATGGTATTATAAATCCCTAAAAATGTAATTTATCCTATTTTATGTATCATATTGTAGATATTAATAGTTTTTAGATGCCAAGAGTGAAGGGTGAAGGGAAAAGATCTATTTTGAGACTGCCAAGTGTGATCATGCATGGCTAAGATGATAGGAAGGGTCAGGAGCCTCCCCAATGTAGGTGAAGGATTATTAGTAACCCTTTATACTAATATTAATCATCAAAATTTATCAGGTGTACAATTTGGGTAGTTTTGTAAGGCCAACCATAAGGGACAATTTTCTATCATAAAAAGGAGTTTCTTGACTATTTGTAGGTCCTGAATGATTTTAGATGATGTTTGTAACTCCTAAAATGGAATATCTCACCCCATACCTCTATATAATTAATTTTTAACTTATTTTATCAATTTTACACATGTACAATTGAATCTTGGACTTGCCTTCTCTCTACCTTCCCATTTCTTCTATAATTTCTAGCCTTTTGGCTATTGGATGGATCTCTCTGCCTGGGTATTGTGAATACCAGACAAAATTTTACCTTTAATAAATAAATAAAAGTGTTTTACATCATTAAAATATTTCATTAAGTGTACATGCTTGGTATTAGTCTTGTGTAATTGTAATTTCTATTTACCTTCACATGTTGATTCCATTAGTACTTAGTGTACTGTGATTTCCTTCTTGTAGGTCAACAAGAAGTGTCTGAAGAGAATGCAAGTTTGATTAGGCTACTAAATAGAGTGTCTTATAATTCCTATTTTTTATTTCCTCATATCCTATGTCATTTACAAGACCCCATGTTGAAGCATTGATGTGAGAGGAGAGATTGATGTTGAATGAAGTGTATGTGCTACTTGTCCTTAGTTTTAAGTGTATGTTAAAGGTATGAGTAGAGAAAATATTTTGGTGCATTACCTCTAGTATAATAGGTTTACTTTCAGTTTTTATAACCCTTTTCATCCCCCTAAGTTGTTAGTAGTAGGATGTGAGCTTAAATGATGCATCAAGGGGAGTTAGCCCCTAATCTAGAGATCCACCTTCCAATAGGGATACCCATAGGCATGAGGTGGTTCCATTATATCACTTGAAAGAGGAAAATCTTATCCCATCTCCTCATTGGGTGAAAGTTCAAATGAAAACAATTATCAAGATGAATAAAGAGGTTTTAGATGGGAAGGGATGTTTGACTAAAGTTAAAACCCTACTTACGAAGGTGAAGGGTACATGAATGACTAATGGATAATATTTCTTGGGATATAGTGAGGAATAAGATCACATTGATAAATTACCAAGAAGAATAAATAAGATGTATATGGGAGATGGGAGACTATTTAGTCAAAACCATGTTTTGGAATGTGAAGGATACATAAATGACCAACATATAATAGTGCATGCATATGGTGAGGAATAGGCCCTTGTGTATCATGTACTGAATTTAAACATAGGTGTACTTGGAAGGGTCTATGTTAATGTAAGGAAAAAGATAACCATAGTAGGTGGTAATCTTACATAAGTTACAAAGCATGTAGTGTCCAATTATACATAATATAGGTAAAACCATAAGACTTTATCCAATTCATGCTTAGACATGTTTTAGAATGAAACATTTTCAATGTAAGTGTTTTATATGCAACCAAGGGATAATCATCATGAATGAATGGAAACCTACACTAGTATTACTGAGGGATGAATTGGTTTGATTGTCTCACTTCACAAGTGGTCATGTGGATAATATTCAAGGAACTTATTTTCTATTAATTATTTGTTTTAGAAAAAAGTGTTATATTTGTTATGATATGAAACATTGATTCAAAGATAACATCTTAGTTTTCATTCAACCCTAGTATTCAATTTTTATAAAACTAAACCTTAAACCCTAGTTTTATCACAAATGTGAACATGAAGGTAATTAGGGCCAATCTAAACCCATTTAACCTAACTACGAATCTAGGATATGATTTGGGGATAAATTAGCCCATATTTCTTGACATATTAAGCCAATTAGTCATTTTTTAGAATTAGTGATGCAAGTTGGGTGATATTAAACCTCATGAACCCAATTTTACCTATACATGATATAATTTAGGGGGTTAATTGACCCCAATATCATTACAAAACAAATCATATAGTCCACTAATTCAATCACTAAAGAAATTGGGGCCAATTTGAGCCCCTTCAACCTAACTACAAGAGCAAGACATGATTTGGGGCTAAATTAGGCTTGATTCTATTAGGAATTGATCCCATTAGTAAATTTGTGTAATTAGGGATATGATTTGGGAAAATTTGAGGCATGTGAACCTAATTTATGGGTCAATTAAGTGTATAAAATGTAACATATGGCTTAATCAACCTTAATTTTATTAAAAATGGAAACATGAAGGTAATTGGGGTAAATTTGAACCCCTTGAACCTAAGTGTGAGTCTTTGATGTGATTATAGGGGATAAATTACCTCTTGTTCCAAATATATTTACTTTTTTAATCCATTATCACAATTATTGATGTAAGTTCAACAAAATTGAATGTTATGGACATAATTTTGACTATATGTAAGTAATTTGGGGGTCAGTTGACCCCAATATCATATAAAAATAAAGTAAACAGTCCTTTAATTCAATCAAGAAAGAAATTGGGGCAAATTCAAACCCCTTCAACCTAATTAGACAAGACTAGGAGGTGATTTGGGGATAAATTAGTCATGAATTGATCAAATTATTCTTTTAATGTAATTAGAGACATGGTTTGGGTATAAATTAGTCATGAGTTAATACAATTAGTCTATTAGTAAAATTAAACATGTGATTGGGCTAAATTGAGCCTCATGAACCTAAATTATGGATCAAACAATTATATAAGATGTAACATTTGAGTAAATCAACCCTAGAATAATAAGATAACATAGGTTTGCATCACGTAATATAATCATATATCATAACAATGTGATATATGATCACATAGGCATACTATAAATAATGCTTATACATTATATTATAATGTTTATGTGTTATTATCATAATAGAGATACTACAAATAACATATACACATTATATTATAATGTGTATTTGTTATTGTCTCAACATACAATAAGTCATTATCCAACATTTATTTTTAGTATGTTTCAAGAATTCTGACCCCACATAAATTCTCTGCATCATTCTATGTTTACCATGAGTAAGATAAAAGGAATCAAAATTTTCTTTATGTCCCCCACCATCAAAAGGAATAAAATTATTCTTTAGGTCCCCACCATTGAAAAGAATTTCAAATTATTCTTTCTCTAGTCATGGGTGACTGAGCTTGTTCAAAGAAGAGGAAGAAGCTAAAGTACAAAACACTAGAGCAATTAGAAGAGTTGAGAGAAAAAAATGTGTGAATTTAATCATTTTTCTCGAGACAAGGTACAAACACTATCCCTAATGAGCCAAATGTCATAGATAATGATGAAGTTGACAATAATGAATTGAGTAACGATGATGAATATTTACATAGAAGTTCAAATTATGTTGCAAATTCACACTCAATGTATATGGTTTTTAATTTTGATGATGATTAATCTATGTATGATTATTTAACCCCTATCAATAAAAATAATTTCATGGAAATGCATAATGATGAAAGTAACAATGAATAAAATTTCATCCCATAACTAAAGTCTGAAACTAACAATGAAGAAACTAGTAGTGAACATAACTATTTTGAAATACCCTCTCAACAAATTCCACCATTAATAATAGCTCTAATTATTTTGAATAGAAAATCCAAGTACTTAATTGAATTTGATGAAATTTTTTGAAACCAATGCATAAAAAAATGTTTCACTGCCATTCAAGAAGACTAGCTGAAAAAATGAGGTAATTTTTTTGTTAAATTATATTTTGATTGTCAAAAATGTCAAGTGTTAGCTTTTTTGATTAAATTTATTGTAATGAGACCTCGAATGTACACCCTAAGGCTAATAACATCTAGCTTGGATGATGAAAACAATGAAATTATTGAAAATATACATGATGCATCTCATATTATAGGACTAAAATCATGCAAGAAAGATTTTTATGCTACCCAATGTATAATTACAACTTGTGTAATAATTGATCAAATAGGGAAAAATTATTGATTTCAAAAACTATTCAAGCACTGGACATAAATAAAAAAATATTAATGAAATAAATTGGAAAAAACCAAAGACTTAATGATAACAATACCACTAAGCTCTGGGCATTCTCTAGTAGACTTCCAAGAAAAGACTTCTATGCTCTTAAATATTTACTTGCACAAGTTTGGAAAGACTATACAAGAGTTTCACCCAATAGAAGAGATGCAGTGAAAATAAAAGTTGGTTCTTTTAAATGTGAAACCAATCTAAAATATTTATTATATATGACCTAAACACAATTGTACTCTAAGTTTTTGAGAAAATATCCACAAATATTTTTTTGCCAAAGATATTTTGAGATGGCCGAACCATTTTATGTAAAAATAAATCACACACACACCACTTATTGTTATAAGCAACATGTTAAATTTTCAATGCACTATGATGTTTTATGAAAAATGCAAACATAATAGTAATTGGGGCCAATATGAACCCATTTAACCTAGCTGCTAGTCTAGGATGTGATTTGGGGCTAAATTAGCCCATATTTCTTGACATATTGAGCCAATTAATCAGTTGTTAGAATTAGTGATGCATGTTAGATGAAACTAAACCCCATGAACCTAATTTTATCTATACAATATTTAATTTGAAGGGTCAATCAACCCTAGTATCATAACAAAATAAATCAAATAATCCACCAATTCAATCACAAAGGAAATTGGGGCCAATTTGATCATTTTCAACCTAACTACAAGATCAGGGGGTGATTTGGGGCTAATTAAGTTTGATTCTATCATAAATTGATCCAATTAGTCAATTAGTGTAATTAGGGATGTGATTTATACAAAATTTAGACATGTGAACCTAATTTATGGGTCAATTGATTTATCATATGCAATATATGACTTAATTGACCTTAATTTTATTACAAATGGAAACATGAGGGTAATTAGGGCCAATTTGAACCCCTTATACCTAACTGCGAGTCCATGATATGATTCTAAGGGCTAAATTACCTCTTTTTTCTTGGCATATTTACCTAATTAATCCATTTTTGTAATTATTAATTTAAGTTTGATGAAATTTAACCTCATGAACATAATTTTGATTATAAGTAATTTGGGGGTTAATTGACCCCAATATCATAATAAAATAAAGTATAAAGTCCAGAAACTCAATAAAGAAAGAAATTGGGGCCAATTTGAGCCTATTCAACCTAATTAGACAAGAGAAGGAGGTGATTTGGGGATAAATTAGTTATGAATTTATCCATTTAGTCTTTTGGTGTAATTAAAATTTTGATTTGGGCATAAATTACTCATGAGTTAATATAATTTTTCAATTGGTGCAATTAAACATGTGATTTGGGCCAAACTGAGCCTCATGAACCTAAATTATGGCTCAATGGATTATATAGGATGAAACATATGGGTAAATCAACCCTGGATTAATAATATAACATAGCTTTGCATCTCGTAATATAATCATATATCAGAACAATATGACATATGATCACATATTCATATTATAAATAATGCATACACATTATATTATAATATGTACATGTATTATTATCATAATATACATATTAAAAATAATGCATACATTTTATATTATAATGTGTACTTATTATTATCTCAATAGACAACAAGTCATTATCCAACATTTATTTTTAGGGTGCCTCTAGAATTCTGACCCCACAAACATTCTCTAGATCAATCTATGTTTTCCATGATGAAGACAAGAGGAATAAAAATTTTCTTTAGGTCCCCCAACATCAAAAGGAATCGAATTATTCTTTGGGTACCCACCATCAAAATTAATTTCAAATTGTTATTTGTCTAGTCATGGGTGATGGAGCTCATTCAAAGAAGAGGAAGAAGTTAAAGCATAAAACACCAGAGTAATTAAAAGAGTTTAGATTAAAAAAAAAGTGAGAATGCAATCATTTTTATTTAGACAAGGTAAAAATAGTACCCCTCATGAGCTAAATGTCATAGATAATGATTAAATTAACAATAATGAATTGAATAACGATGATGAATATTTACCTAAAAGTTTATATTATGTTGCAAGTCCACATTCAGAGTATAAAGTTTTTGATTTTAGTGATGATTAATCTATGCATGATGATTTACCCCCTATAAATGAAGATAATTTCATGGAAACACATAATGATGAAATTAAAAATAAATAAAATGTCATCCCATAACTAAATAATGAAACTAACAATTAAGAAACTAGTAGTGAACATAACAATTTTGAAACACCCTCTCAAAAAATTTCACCATTAATAAAACCTTTGAGGATTTTGTATATAAAATTCAAGTACGTAATTAAATTTGATGAAAAAAATTTAAACCAATGCATAAAAAAATTTATGACCATTATTCAATAAGACTTGAAAAAATTGGGATAATTTATTTGATAGATTACGTTTTGATAGTAAAAAATGTCAAGTGTTTATTTTATTGATGAAATTGATTAAGATGAGACCTAAAATGTACACCCTAGGACTAATAACATATAACATGGATGATAAAAACAATGAAATTTTTGAAAATATACATGACATATCATATTTTAGGCCTCAAAATCATGCAACAAAGATTGTAATGCTACCTGATGTATAATTAAAACTTGTGTAGTAAATGGCCAAACAAGGAAAACATGTTTGATTTCAGAAACTAGCCGAGCACTAAACATATATAGAAAAAACATTACTTTATTCAATTGGAAGACATCAAAGACTTAATGATGCCAATACCACTAAGATTTGTACATTCTTCAGTGGACTTTCAAGAAAGGGAAAGGCTATAACTGATGATCTCAAATATTTACTTTCATAATTTTGGAAAGACAATATAAGAGTTTCTCCCATTATAAGAGATGTAGTGAAAAGAAGAGTTGGTTCTCATAACTATGAATTGCATCCAAAACATTTATTATATATGACCCAAAAAAAATTATACTCTAAGCTTTTGGAAAGATATCCACAATTTTTTATTTGCCAAAGATATTTTGAGATGGCCAAACTATTTTATGTAAAAATAAATCACACATGCACCACTTGTTGTTATAGGCATTATGTTGAATTATTAATGCAATATAATTTTTTTCACTATATACATTTTCATTTGTATATTGAAGACATTTTGTAATAGAGTGGAAGAGAATTTCCACTAAAATCAATGAAGGAATTTATTCCAACCATTTTTTGTCAAGGACTAGATGGATAGTTATTTTATAACAAAGCATATTTGGATGGAAATTACATAATTTGTGGTGGATTACTAAAATTAATAAATTTTATCCTTGAGGAGAGTACAAGTGAAATTAGATAGGAATTAGTTGGTTTGAATAAATACAAATATGTGACTTATCAAGTAAAATTTGGCAAAGAATATAAAATGTGTGAGCTTGTTATAAAACAAATACCTGTTTTAGAATTTATGGTCAAATTTATGGAGGAAATTATTTATAAGTATGCAAGGTACACACACAGGGTTAGGTTGTTGGATGAGCATTTAAAACTAAGCAAGGACACATTCCCACTTGGTTCTATCATTTTAGTAGTTGACTTTGTCAAGAATTACAAATTCAAATCACAAATAAAAGTTTAGTCATAGTATTACAACTCAATACATGTAGCCATATTTTTTCATATATAATTCATGCATGCACATGATAGTATAGATAAATATCAAAAAATATTAAGGAAGTGCCATTTATATGTCAGTGATGATTGATCACATTGTAAAAAAAAACTGCAATGTTTTTTTGAGATGTTTTATGTACAATTGACTGAGAGGAACATTAATTTCAATCAACATAATATTTGGTCAGACAGTTTCACATTATAATTCAATAATGTGCATATGTTTTAATATTTTAGCATGATTCACGTTACCATTGATATAAAACATATTTGGAGTTTCATTTAGGTTGGCCATGGAAAATGGGAGTATGATGGTGTTGGATCATGTGTAAAAATATTCAATGCATGAGAGGAGTTGATGTTTGAAGATGGTGCTATTTTGATTGATATGAAAACTATTATTGAGTGGTGTAATGAGAAAATGGGCAATGATGCTCAATAAAATTATACTATTAGTAGATATTTCTAGTTGATAGAAGAACACTTGGAAATATATGAGGATTGTATAACTATAACATGATCAAGTGAGCTCCACTCATTTTATAGTTCAAATGCAAGGTCTTAGAATATTCATAGTAGAAACTTGGCATGTTTTTATTCTATAAGAATGGACTCTATTTATAATGAGTGAGTCAAAAGAGTGGGTGGTTGAGTGGAGCTACAAACCTCTAATTACAATTGACACATATCAGGTTCCACTGTCATTAAAACTTACATATATGACATCATCACATGACTTTGACCATGTATCTGATCTAATACGACTAGGTATAATATTAATCATTATGTACTATCTATTATCCTTATATATATTGACAACATCATTTTTTTGTGATACAGGGAATGTTTTTATAGTTATTAATAAAAAGGATAATGAAGAGGGAACATATTACTACTTATGTTGATGTGTAAATAAAAATAAAAAATTGACTTCCCAGTCATATATGGAGAAAACATTGATTGTCCCACTGGGTTTGTGGTTTTCACTAGAACTTGACCTCAACAATATTCTATAAAAGATTTAGATGTATCATTGTTTGAAGACTTTGAAACACATAAGAATATTCTACACTATCATGGGAGGCCATTAAACAAGAATCTATGTAAATATCAGAAGACCATGAAGTTATTCTTTATACTATCAATATTAGAGCACATTTTAGTGGTTTTTTGGATTGAAATTCTAAGGTATGTTACTTGTCAATTAAATATGTATTTAATTTTACTAAATTTTATTGATTTTTTAGGTAGTACATATGAATTTTATTTTTAATTACTTACTAACAATGTTTTTTAGGCTATTGGTGCCAAATAAGCTCTAACTTCATGAAGTTAGTACTGTTAGTAAAGAATTTCATATTGTTGAAGCTAAGAGAAGTTAATATAAGTACTCAATTATTAGAGAAAGAGCATTCTTGAGGTTAGAATGGGTGATGGGTCTATCGATTAGTTGTGATCAGAGGCCAAGAAAATCATATTGGACATTATCCACCACCTCAGATGTATTTTCAATGTTAGTTTTGAGCTACAAAGCACCAAACGTAGATTTCTCCAACTATTGCTTCAACTTTGACAACATTTATTTTCAATGTTTCCACACTCCTAAACAATAGTGAAAACTTACATCCAGGTGGATTAGGAGATTGAAGTCATGGGAAAATGTGTCATTTACCTATCTAAATTTTAGTGAAGAAATGTATTTACACCTAGAGGTCCTAGAGGTAGAAATGATAGTTGAAGGATAATCACTTGTCTCTTCACTGTAAAAAAGTTATATTTTAGGACCTTTCATAGTAAAAAAGTTATATTTCAGGACTTGCCACTATAGATTATGCCATACATTGGTCTTGAAATTTACATTAATGTGATATAAAGTAAAATTAGATGGATTTAACATGAAGGTGATGGTTATTTTAGTTTGTGCCAATAAATTATGGTTTCCATTTTATGCATGTCTAAAGTTAAGCTTAAAAACTGCATTTTTCTTGTATTGTTGGGAAGGGCATTCTTGAGGTTGGAATGCATGGTGGGTCTCTTGAATGGGCATGATCAAAGGCCAATAATTTGGTCCTATATGTTATCCTCCACCTTAGACATTTTGGAAGCACCAATTTTGAGCCAGGAAGCACTAGAGGTGGAGTTCTCCAACCGTTGCTTCAACTTTGACAACATTTGTTATTAGTGTTTTCATGCTCTTGAGCAGTAGTGAAAACAAGCACTCGTGTGGATTTATAGGTTGAGGTCATGGTATCATGGGTAATTTTTTTTTCTATACATGTTTAAATTGATGTATTTTCACCTAGAGGTTTTGAAGGTAAAAATTACAGTTGGAGGATAAGTATTTATCTCTATACTACAAACAAGTTATATTTTAAGACACGCCACTATAATTTGTGTCATAGATTGGTGTTGAAGTCTCCATCAAAATGATCTAAGATTTAACTATAGGGGTTAAAAATTCATGTGAGGGTTCTTTATATTCATGTCAATGACTTATAGTTTCAATTTTATGCATGCTTGAAGTTAGGCTTAAAAATTACATTTTTATTGTATTGGGAAGGGCATTCTTGAGGCTAGAATAGATGATGGTTCTCTCAAATAGGTGTGATCATAGGATAATAACATGGTCCTCTATGTTATTTTCCAACTCATATGTGTTGGAAATACCATTTATGAGCCATGAAGTACCAAAGGTGGAGTTCTCCAACTCTCACTTCAACTTTGACAACATTTGTTATCAATAAGGTAAATTTTAGTGGTTATTTGTCATTAATTCACAAATATTTTAGTTTTATAAATTGATATTTGGATATTTTATTAGGTGGTGAATAATGTGGATTCTCTTAAATTATTTAGGTGTAAGTTATTTTTCTGGGCTGGCTCACCTATTGTTTAAAATAAATTTCATACATATAAATATAATTTGCCACTATGTCAAAAGTCAATATTAGCTTATTCACCATTATATGTAATATATAATAATTCAAGGATCAAATTTATGAATAATATCAACATTTATAGCATCTAGAATAACTTGTGTCACTCACCAACATAGTTGTCACTTACCTGAAACATTGTCACCCATTAGATAACACATGTCATTTGGTAGTGCAACTATCATTCAATGGTGCAGTTATTAAAAGATAGCTATGGTGTCACGAAATAGATATGTTGTCAAGTGATACCTATGTTGTTGAGTGATAATAATTATGTTGATCGAAAATAATACTCTCAAGTGATAACATAACTATAGAATGAGAGTGTACCTATCATTTGACATTGTGTTTATCATGCGATGACATTCATGTCATTAAATAATAAAGGCTTGTCATCTAATAAAACTACTACCATCCATCTATGAGTTTTTTCATATAGTCACATGTCAGCATACCTTCTATGACAAGTTAAATTTTGCATTTTGATTGTCCTAAATGCCTAAACATCATTCATTAACTTTGTACAGACTTTCAAACCACATACCTATAAATTCATGAAAAAAACCCAAGCTCATTTCTATATGGGCCACTAAAATTTACCTTAGTTTTTAGTGTTTCCACACTCTTGAGCATTAGTGAAAACATGTATTCATGTGAATTTTAATGGTGATGGGTAAAAGAAGAATCAATTTGTAACTTGCTTGAATGATAAAATAGATCGAAAAGACTTATTGAACGCAAATATTAACAAAATAGTGAATATTTTTTCTTAAATAACCTCTTATAATTCATTTGACATTGTTTCAACCCACTATGCTGGGTTATAATTGTAATTCAACTTGAAATTGTAAGAATAGTGAAAATAGGGTTTTCTAGGCCATATTTTCTAGGCTTACAGACTAAGAAAGATTGATATATCTCATTTTGGTTTGTAAAACAATTTTAAACCACTTCTAACACATAAAATTCATCTTAATACACATCTCTACCAATTTTAAAGACTTTTATCTTGTTTATTTTCATTTTAGAATGATATTTGTGTCAAAACCCCTAGTTTAGGGTATGCAAATTTGTTTATAGGCTGAGAACTACAAATTGATGGAAATATAAGTTTTAAGACCTATTTTTAAATATTTTTGGTTGGTAAATTGTTACATCCCTATTCCTTGCTAAGAAAATTTACTTGATTATCTATGGATTTTATATAGTTAGTGATTTGATTTTATCATTATTAACTAAGTTATGGGTTATATGTTGTTATGTGACAGTTGAATATCATTTAGATTACATGATTACATTTATATGAGTTATTCATAGTGTATATTCTTACATTATGATCATGTTGATTTATTATTTTAGCTATATTTTATGATGTATATGACATGATGTTGTGGACTAACTACTTGCTTGTCATGAGTTAGACACAGGATAGATTCATCCTTCAGATCCTAACAGAGGGAGAGCATCATTAGAGAGGGTGACATAGATGGAGTCGTTGGGGGATGACAGAGGAATGAATAGAACCCTGCACACACCACATTAGTTAATACATGTATATTCATAATTAAATGGTTAACGTTAGTGATTTTTTGATGTTGTGTGCATTTAGATAATTTTTTATGCATGGTTAGTTGTGTGTTAGATTAGTTTATTGCTCATGTGGGACTAACCTCATATAATTTCATTATGGTTAATTTAGTTTGAATACTAATGTGTTAACTAACATTTTTGATAGAATATAATTAACTTACATTAGTTATATTGAAAATAATTTACTTATGCTAAGTTAGTAGCAATAAATATATTTTGTTATAATTAATGAATTAATTATTATTATAAGGTCAATAATATGCAAATTGGATAAAACATCCAAAAAGGAAATAAAATAAATTAGAAAGTCTCTTTAGGAAAAAGAAAACAAAAAATATATAAAAAGTAAACATAAAAAATAAAAAATAAAATAAAAATAATGGTTTTGTATTACTAATAAAATAAAACAAAAAGGAAAAAAAAGAGAGAAAACATATGCATTCAAGGAAAGTGGCAACTTAGAGATTTTTTACAAAAAACCACAAAATAAAAGAATAGGTTTAAAAATAAGGGAGAGTCATTGAAGCACCATAGGAAGGGAAAAAGGAAGGAGGAAAGATAGAGGAGAAGGCAGTGTGGGTTGGAGAAATTCAGGATTATGATAGGTAGGTGATGTATTACAATTGCGAGTGAATTTTTGTGCTTGGCACTTCCTTGAAAAGTAATCACTATATTTATATTATGAACAACAGAAATAAATTGATGTGGTCATCTATAATTGCATATAACTTACGCATATATAGCCATATGTATTCTAATAAGACTGTGGGAATCCAAAATAAACTCCTATCATTAAGTCAATATATATTGATGACACACATATCCATCATGGGATTAAATATATTTTTTTACCATAATGCCTGTATATTCCCATATATACATATATATATATATATATATATATATATATATATATATATATATATATATATTGATTTATAAAATGAACAATGATGATATAACAATGGTGTATTTTATTAAGTCACTAATACAGTTAGGATATTTATAATAGTTAGGATATTCATAACATTAAGTATATTCATTATTATATGTATTAATATATTTTAATATATATCTTAAGTTGTTAAGTTTGGATATGAGTGCCTTAAGTGTTATAACTAAGCAAATTATATCTGTATGATAGTGGTTGTATCTAAGTTGTAGCATAATCAACAAACTATGGAGTATATACTCAGTGGATTGAAAAGAAATATATATAGTGAATTTAATATTGTATACCATGAACTAAATAATTTATATATGTATTTTTTAATTCTTATATTTATTCATATAGTCGATCCCAATTTTAGTTGTATTATTAATGGTGTAATCCCTTTCTATTCCTTCCAACATATTAGTGATAATATGATGTAACATACAATTTCATATGTTTAATTATTACATGTGGATAGCATTGATGGTGAATAATAGCACTATAAATATTATCAATGATACTAGTATAAATAAATAGCACTAGTATATTATCAACCCAGAGTCTAACCACATGTTAAAGATTGTGAACTTATTATCTTGAGTTTAAATTTTATATGACTTGTATTATTATATACATATTATTATGATTTTAGATATCATCTAGATATATTATTGAACATAAACTATACATTTATATATTTAGGGTCTATCAGATTTATTTATGGTATGCCTACATGTAATAGATAATATAATTGTAGCTCTACAAATAATTAGTCCTATTTAATGATTCTCATGGCATCATAATTATATAAAAATCTATTTAGTTATGGATAAAAAATATGGAAAAGTATTGCATTTTGAATCCCTTAATTTATAAAAGATCCTCAATGAATCTTATGAGCGAGAAAGCTTTAACGGTTGTTGAAATCATATGAATTCATTGTCTAGAATTTTAGATGACTATTGACGTTTATAGTATTTATATATTATTGGGTGATTTTATATGAAACATAGTAAAAATATATTTAGGTGATTTGGGTCATATGCCTATATCTACAATTAATGTGACTTGGTATTCATATGTTTGGTATATGCCATGATTGTTCCATTAATGGCTACTTTATTTATGGACTACATGTATTGATAATGATGAGTATACTCTAACATAGTCCACTTATACCTATTGAGAATTTTTGGTTA
Source organism: Torreya grandis (assembly GCA_037957365.1). Taxonomy (NCBI): domain Eukaryota; kingdom Viridiplantae; phylum Streptophyta; class Pinopsida; order Cupressales; family Taxaceae; genus Torreya; species Torreya grandis. The sequence continues at coordinate 594,977 of JARHVA010006249.1, forward strand.
GTGTATTATATATTGAACCATTGTAATTGTGTGTATTATACATACCATGGGTGTACTAATGTGTATGAGGGATCAATCATATATAACTTATGTATATAGATACATTGGGATGCATGCCTATAAGCATATATTTTAACTATATTGTCATGGATTTGGTGATTCATATATATGCTAACTTGATGAAACTAAATATCATATGAATACAGTCTCCTAGAAATGTAATAATTAATTAAATAAAATATTATGTTTACATGAGACATAACATAGTTACCTGATTCTCTAAAAACATTATGGTTGTTAGTATATATATGTGTAGTAATGAAAATTAGTGAGGAGTACATATTATGAGTAAATTAATATATACAAGTGTTTAGACATATGTATCATATATTAGTGAATTATGATGTGTGTATGCAGTTTAAACATAGGATATACCTAGTTGGTATAAATTATAATTGAATGCTTATTATTTAGGATTATGGGACATTTGATTCTTGAAATTATAAGCCTGGTTATTCATAATTGTGTAGTTATGCTCATGAATAATGAACTATGATATTATGGAATGTCATAGTGTAATATGTTCAAAAACTATAGTCAAAATGTCTTTTATATGTGGGTGGTAGAAATTATAATTATTATGTCTAGATTCATTCATACATTTGACAATCTAAATGTATGTATTTTAGTTATTATTATGTTTAGCATGTTTTATGATAGTTAGCAGTTTGTACTATACTGTGTCTACTTATAAAAATTAGAATATACAACCTAATATATTATACCCAATTGATATAATCTGCACTTATTTGATTATTAGTTATGTAATAAATGACATTGTAGAGATACATTAATATGTTTGATAAACTAAATGTTTGTATTTGATTATTCTTATATTTAACATGTTTTCTGATTGATAGTGGGAAGTAATATGTATGAATCTATTGGTTATATATATGTTAACCAAATCTTGTATTGTTGATACTGAGTAAGTAGTGAGACAAATTTCACTAGCTCACTAGCATCATAATGCCAGATGAAGTTAATCTAATCAAGTAGACTTCATTGGGTTATTGATTATATAGATCAATAACTATTGAAAAACTTTGGTCAAATTAATATTAGTTAGACATTATAATTTCATGTGTATGATTTACATGTTTGTGTGATATCATGTTAAAATAGATTTCTTTATGGTACACTGTATATTCTTAGAAATCATACAACACATGTGTACTAGCTTGTCTCTCTAGATTCTCACACCATCATTATCTATTCATCCACAAAAAGAGGGCCATTCCATGATGGGGGATTGTTAGAGGGATAAATGGTCCATGGTTGGTATAGAAAAGTACTCAGATGATGTTCTCTCTCCTTAGATTAGTACTTATTTGGAGATGACACTTGAGATTACCAGAGATACTAGAGTTTAAGAACTCATGCTCTGTGCAGATTTGTATTTTATATCTTGTACATTATATTATATTTATTATTAAGATATTATTTTGATGAGATGTAATTATTTACTTATTTTTACTTTATAAATAATGGTTGTATCATTATACCATCCATGGTTGGACATTTGTAATTACTTTCCATATTTGGTTATGATGTGTTTCATTTGTTGATAGTGATTGTTGATTGTTAGATGTCAAATGCTTATTTATAGTTAATATACTTAGATTTTTATATTTGGATCACTAATTATTTTCTTGTGGTGATGTCTAATTAAAGAATAAATTGATTAAATTAAAATATATATCACATTTTTCTAAGTCAAACCCAGTGGGGTTGTTACATGTGACATCAGAGTTATGGTTCAAACTCTAAGACCTAATGAGTCCACTAGCATTTTCATATCCTTCTATTTATCAGAAATAAGTGTGGGGAAATATATAGTATTTAGATATGTTCCTTAAAATGTCAATGACAGTAACCCTCTATTTGATCCTAACTAATTTATCACTTATGAAATAACAAAGTTAGATCAGATTCTCTTAACCATGAATAAAACCATGGTTTTCTAATTTTAGACCTAGAGCTAAGAGTTCATGGCCTTGAAGACGAATTACACTAGGATGTACCTAAATAACATCATGCTAAGAAGGAAAACCCTCAGGATGTGAGAGCATAGGTTGTACCCATGTATGGAGAACCTTGTGATATGTAGTATTGTACTAGTTAAGTGAAATATATTTTGGACTTGTAGTGCCTCAATGCAAAATCATGCTACACCATGATTGGAGTTATGATATTAATATATCCTCATGTATGGCTTGATGACTATTTTAGGTAATAGACATCCATAATTCTTGGTCTAATTTGCCTAAGAACCTCTTTAACTAAATCATCTAGTGTGTGGGACATCAATATAATAGAAAGGAATTATAGAAAGGATAAGACACAATCATATGTGACCTATTTTATGAAGTGAGGAGGATTGTTAGTTAATTATTTGAGATGATGTCTGGTACATTGAGTGTGTACCCTTAGGAGCACTCGTACCCTCTTAAAATTAGTAAAGGGTTGGTTTATTGAGTATCTTAATGGTGATGATTGTAATCGATGTTTGGAAAGAGAGTGTATAGAATAGTTCATGAGTCATGAATAAGAGATTCATATGATATTATTTTTGATCACTTAGATTGAACACCTCAAGAGTAATTATATATTTACTTGTTAATCAAGTCACCTTCACCACTTATGTTTTGTAATATGAGTGTACAAAAATCATGGGATGCTTATTAGTTAAGTATATGTCCATTAGTTTGTGTCTTATATACATTAATAATATGAATGTGAATCCTAAAAGATGACTTGTGGATTGGCACCACCTAATATGCTGGGAATTTTTTTGTAGTAGAGTGTAGATGTGTTTATTGAGGATTATTGTGTGTTAGTAACTTACTCATGGATTAGTACCCCCTATGTTTATATGGATTGAGAAGAGGTTTCATATCTCATATCTAGTATAAAGGTGAATTGTTACTTTCTCACCCTCCTTTGACATCATTATAAACACTAAGTGGATTCATATTTTCATGATGTTGATTAAGTGTTCCCTTAATCAGAAACTTATTTTTAAAATGTTATTTTCATAATATTCCTTGGAGATCATAGGATAGTGTCTCCTAATTCTTATTGATAGAGAAGTTGTAGGAATGGAATGGATTGATACATCTATGTGGTTAGTATTTTTCCTTTTGATTGTGGAAGCAAGTTGTTATACTATTCTTTCAAATTTAGTAAGTATGTAGTAGTTTGGAAACTTGGGTTGAGGTGTTTTTATTCATACCTTGAGAAGGGTATTTAAGAGTTTTTTTTCAAGATGATAATTCACTTATTTTCACTTGAAGTTTTTTTTAAAGTCACACTTTTCAATGCTACTTTCTCTAAACTTGGGTATTTGCCCACGTGAAGTGGAGAACCTTGAATTTATATTGATTCTAGATTAAGATTTATAAGTTGATTATAATAAATATGTTATGATTCACCCTTTATTAGATTTTTATTATTCTTATCTTTCTTAAAAACATGTTTTTTTGATGAGACATTTAAATACCTTTCACCTAAAGGAAGAATGAAATAAGATATACGGACATCTTGTTAGTCTAAGGGGTTGATATAACTTATAAATTATTGTGTAACTAACCAAGAAAATGGGGATATAATATCTCTCTTGTTATTTTATAATGTTTTAATGACTGTGTGATCCTTGGCCTTTGTATGTTATGTTAATTTTAACATTGTTTTCTCTTAACTATAAGTATAATAGAGATGGGTTAAGTGGTGAAATGTGATACTAGTTATGTTTAGCTAAATGAAAAGTTAATGCAAACATGGAATGTTTATATTTTTCTTCTTGTGAGCGATATTGATATATCTTGGATTATTTAGTGTATGTCATTGCACTCTAAGATGTGATAGTATAGATTTATGATTCATTGAACCTTGTGCATATTTTAGAGATCATTACATCATGGAGACCTAAGGGACAAGTGGTGAATTAGGAACGTGCATACTAAGAGGTAGGAGTGGATCTGAGTTATTCTCACATTGCCTTAGTAGTTATTGATTTTGGATATGATAAGGGGAGCTTATCGAATCTAGGATTTAGAAAGTGAGACTTATCAAACTTAGTTGTATAGTTATACATAGGTATACTGAGAAATGTTTATTCCTTAATTTTGTATACATAGAAAAATTGTTATTTCCATTTCCTATTTATTGTCATACTTATTAGGGATACATGAAGTAGTGATGGTATTGACTTATACACATTGTACTTGACAAGATTTTCAAGCACTTTTATTTACAATGAGAAAAACACTCTAGGTTAGAGAGATGTGCAAAGGGGCTGGGAGGATTTGTGGAACTCTCCCTGGCCATTTGTTTTATATTTTGTGATGATTTCATGCGCTTATGATTTAAGATTGAATTTGGAAAGTTATCAAAATTATAACTGAGATATGTGGAACCCTTCAAGGTGGTAGAAGAGATCAACCTTGTAGCATATAGGCTTGCATTACCACCAAGCCTAGCTCTATTGCATAATGTCTTCCATATTTCTTATCTTAAAAAGTATATAGCTAATCCTTTACATGTGTTAGATTATAATACTTTTAGGTTATGAACTCTAGAGTAGTCATGATAGAACCAATTAGAGTAAGCGACACTTGTAAACTTTGTTTGAGTAATAGGGAGATGTCACAGTGCAAGGTCTTTTGGGACCAATACTCTGAGGATAGTGCTACTTGGGAGGACTATGATGATTTATAAAATTTATTTCCATATTTATTTACTTTATTTGATAATTTACACTATGTTATTTTTTATTGAACAATGTTTTTAAGTCAGAACTTATGTTTGAATAAGAGTCATCTGGGATGATGACTAGCTTAAGGGGGCAAAGATGTTATATCTTAATTCTTCACTAAGCAAATTTACTTGATTACCATGAATTTTCTATAGTTAGTGATTTGATTTTATCATTATTAACTAAACTATGAGTTATATATTGTTATGGGATAGTTTAATATTACGTAAATTACATGATTACATTTCTATAAGTTAGCCATAGTGTATATTCTAAAATTATGATCACTTTGATTTATTATTTCATTTATAATTTTTGATGTATATATATCATGATGTTATGGACTAAATACCTGCTTGTCATGAGTTAGACACATGAGAGATTCATCCCTCAGATCCTGATGGAGGAAGAACATCATCGGAGAGGGTGACGTAAATGGAGTCATTGGGGGATGACAAAGGAATGACTAGAACCCTACACACACCACATTAGTTAATAAATGTATATGCATAATTGAGTGGTTAGTGTTAATTAATTTTTGATGTTGTGTGTATTTAGATAATTACTTATGCATTGTTAGTTGTGTGTTAGCTTAGTTTATTTCTCATATGGGGCTACCCTCATATGATTTCATTATGGTTAATTTGGTTTGAATAATAATGTGTTAACTAATGTTTTTGATGGAATATGATTAACTTACATTAGTTATATTTAAAATAATTTACTTATTCTAAGTTAGTAGCAATAAAATGGTTTTGTTATAATTAATGACTTTATTATTATTATAAGGTCAAAAATATGCAAATTAGATAAAGCGTCCAAAAATGAAATAAAACAAATAAAGCGTGCAAATCTCAAGTTTCATCTCCAAATAAGTACTATTTTGGGGAGGAAGACCATCATCTGAGCATATTTACACACCAACAATAGACCATATGGGACACTATTATCTTTCTTTATGGGACACTATTATCTTGGTGGATAAAAACACTATTATCTTTCTTTATGGGACACTATGTATTTTTAGAAATCATATAGCACATGGGTACTAACTTGTCTCTCTAGATTCTTGCACCATCACTATCTACTTGTCTCTGAAAAGAAGGCCATTCCTTGATGGTGGATTGTGTGGGAGATTGATGGTCTATTGTTGGTGTGTAAATATGCTCAGATGATGGTCTTCCTCCCCAAAATAGTACTTATTTGGAGATGAAACTTGAGATTTTTATCCACCATGATGTTAATATCCCATAACCTGACTTTTCCCTTCATTTTTAATTTGATCTTATTGTTGTTTTGTATGTGCAGGTGTTCATTAGGATTTGGAAAAGAATCAATCAAAAAAGGTCATAGATAATGAAGTAAGGTTTGTTCATGAAATAAAAAGGTTAGCTTACTCAGACATAATTGATCCCAATTATAGATCAATTCTTACACATAGGACATTAGCATCAAAATTGGACAATAGAAACATAATGCTACTACCCAAGGTATGACACTATTGTCTAAGAGGGTTTTTGATACTTAGATCCTATTTTTTGACACTTATAACAACTAATATACTAGTTTTTAACTTCCATATCCTTTGTCTCATAAGATTTATAGCTAATTACTTGTGTCATTCATTGTTATTTTTGGAAATATCATATTAGGTCAATTCTTGCATAAATCAGTGATTGTATTTATTGCATATTTTATACCCCAATTTAGTGTACTCAACCCTTTAACAACCTAGGATTCACATATACTAAGTCCTTAATAGTTAAAACATTTGGTGAACCTGACTTACTTCAAATATTACATAAAAACCCTAGATTCATCCTAAGGTCTACCTTATTCATCTATGTGTAATAAATTAGCTTTATAAAATTCTTATTTTCCTAATTTTTGCACAACCTAATCAATCCAAATCAATTGTTTATTAGGCTTACATTAATTTAATATAATTTAAATTTTTATAACAAACCCTCCAAAACCATAGATCTGCATACTAGGTCCCTATACATCCAAACACTAGCCTTTAGGGTTTCAAATACAATTATGATTTTTTTCTATACATTGGGCTAAATATTTCTCATATTTTCATATATACCTATGTTATATTACATTATACCTATTGCACGCTTGTTATTCATTATTTACATTATCTTCTTTGGCAAGTTTAAAATTACATCCAAGAATCCTCTTGCTCCTTACCTAGTTGATGAATTTATAGCCTTTTTTCATAAATACAAGAATGAATGGACAAATTTTCAAGATTACATAGTAACACATGATAATGATTTCATTTATAATGGTGAAGATAATTATTTTTGTAATGATGGATATGATGATTGATATGAATATGATAATGAAACTTTTGATGAGGATAGATTAGATGCATCTTCTTCCCTTTCCTATCCCTCTTCTCCTACTTTTCAAAATCAAACTAACAATACAATGCCAAAAGAACATTTTGTTGGTAGTGTTTTGTTCCAATGTGACCCTATATTTTTAACCACTTTTTTACCTCCTTATTAAAATAAAAATAATATAAGTACAATAAAAAAAATATAGTTTTTCATGATTCAATCCATATAGAAAATAAAAATGCATCTTATTTACCCTTAATTAAATTTGAAGAAGCATGTACAAACGATATTACACCTTTTACCAATCCAGAAACTAAAGTGGATGAAATTATTTTATCACCTTTTGCTTTCCATGCTTAACCCAATTACTCTTTGAAAAATATTGATAATTTAAATATCTCTGACTCTTTTCTTACATGTCATAAAGTGCCAAATGAAAACATGTTTTCTATTTATTATATCTTTGACTCCAAGATTAGAAATAATGATCATACATGCATTCCACTCATAGCTAGTAAAGACATACATTTACATTTCATCTACACCTAATTATATATTGCATAGTATTAAAAATTTAAAATATTATTCTACTCTCTCTCACTCAATAAACATGAAAATAAAAATTATTCTACTCTTACCTCTACTAGTGAATTAAACTCTAATTTTGATGAAACATAGAATAACAATGATTATTATGACATTGGTGAAGAAGAAAGTGAGTCTACTACTTCTAGTTCTCTCTATACCTCACCCATACCTCATATTCAAATTTATTTCTTATCAAATGTTAGTTAAAATGATAATATGTCTTTAGATAAACACACATACACTTATTATTATGTTCACAATTTACATAATTTACATTCACATGATAATAATATATCTTCTAGTCCATTAGCATGTGATACTTCTTTGAAAATTAACAAAATAAAAAATACCAATGAATCTTCCTCAATCCCCTTACTAAAATAGAACCCATTTCTCATCCTAACCTCCACAAGGGTGATATCCCATTTCCATATCACCAGGTCCAATATATCACCCCTTCAAAGGCTACAATGAGCAAAATAAAAGGTCCTTAATGAAGTGTACCAATGGCTAAGATTAATAATAAGATTCAAGAGTTAAATGAAACCCTTGATGATTTTAATATACCTTACCAAGAGGTAATATCTTTGATTCATTGCATGGGTGATTTACAATAATAAGTACACCATCTCACATTGGAAAGCAAAGCATATAACTCTTGGGTTGATTCCAATACCATATATGGTAATCCTATTTCATGTAGAATCTTCACTAAAAATTTTCCACCCAACTTTCATAAATGAGTGTTACCAAAATTTTATGGGAATGGATATACATACTTTCATCTTCCACATTATGGGAAATCTATGGCACATATCACTATTAGTTTGACTCTACTATAGTTATTTCTGAAATCTTTAAAGGGTGATGCATTAAATTGGTTTCATCATTCACTTCGTAATGGTTCACTACATACATATGATGAGTTAGATGAATTATTTATAATACTTTACATATTTAATCAGGGACCTCGAGTCACATATGGTATGTTTCCTTCACTACACCAGGTTAAGTTAGAAATAGTGAGTGATTAGATTTTATGGTTCAAATCCTGCATGAAATAGATGATTTATTAGATGACAAATTTAGAAGGATAATACATTTTCTATAGGTCTTATCTTCCCTCTTAGATAAAAAATACTATACGGGACATCCAAGTAATTCTCACATTGATGTAACATAGCTATGGCAATAGAGAAAATGTTAAAACTAATTGAGATAGATTTAGCGAAAAATTTGGATTTGGATTTCCTAGAGCCATAGTCATATAATATGGTACAAGAACCTACTCCATATATGATTAAGAAACAAGTGGAGCAGAAACAACCAATAAAGATACTCAAAAAGGGAAAAAATACACTTCACAAAGCATCTCCTACAATTAGTAGATAATAGGACACTAGAAGAGGGGATATATAGTTTTCAGATAAAGATAGGCCTCATGTTATCTTACTTACACTATTAGATAAGGAGATGATCACACTTCCTTCTACTCATCACCATATAACACACCATCTACACATGATATAAAATAAACCATTCTATAATTTTCATTAGATAAATGGACATTAGGACAACAATCATTATGCACTTAGAGATTGTATTTACCAATATGTCAATAGAGGTATTATAAAATTTTCACAAGGGGAATCGAGATCTCATTCTCCACACTCTCCTAGATCACACTCCTTTACAACTGAGTTATCCCAAAACATTCCTTTTAAGGATCCATTGGTTAATCATCATATGATCCAAATGATTTATAGGACACCTACTCATGATAGATCCCGTGCATCACAAATTCAACAAAGAGGGTCGCCAATTCACAAAGATCCACCTACTTATAGAAACATGGTATAAAAATAGAAAGTAAATCAATCACCATTTACATTTCAATAACCAATTAAGATATTTGGAAGATATCACAAAAATTAGAGCACAGTTTAACAACCAATTAAGATATTTAGAAGAGATCGTAGAAATCAGAGCACAATTCAACAACCAATAATGATATTTAGTAGAGATCATATAAATCAAAGCATAGTTCAACAACTAATTAATATATTTATTAGAGATCAAAGCAAAGATTTAATACAATAGTTAATTAGGATATTTTCTAATATTAGCAGAGGTTATTAAAGCATTAGAATATGCCAAGGATGAGGATAAATAAATTTTACTTTAGTGTGTAGGATAGTGTAGATAATTCATATTCAAGGTGGGAAAATAAAATCATAGCGAAGATGAATTATTGTGCATTAGATAGGAATTAGGAACAACTAGGGATTTATTAACATTTACAAAGCATTCAGATTAAATTATATGGAAATAAGGTAAACATTAAATGTGAGAATGCACACAAGGAATAAATAAGAAATACAGTAGGTAACCATAACCAAAATAGTCTCTATTGATCTCTTTGAAGGTTTAACTCTATTCTTCATATAAACATACATGTATATAGTCATTTTCAGTCTATTACTATTCACATTCTTCTATTACTTGGTGCTAAAAGAAGAGTATGTTCATATTCTAACCTATTAAAATTCATGAAGATAGGGAAAAATATACATATATCTGACAAACTAAATACATAATGCATGAATATTATTAGAATATCCTATGTAGCTTTACTATCCATTTTCTTTTCCCAACACTTTCTTGGACTTAAAATGTTGTCTCATCCCAAGATAATGTCATAGGATCTTCTGAATGTTCACAAAGGGTAGAAGCTAAAGATGTGGTTAGATAGTAAGAGTTTTAGTAATTGCTCAACATGTCATTTCTAGTTTTCACCTCTTACGCACTACTCAACCACACTTTCATATTTTTAACTAAGTATCATACCAACCTAGAACCCTTCTAGGTTTTCAATAGGATAGCATAACTAAATGGTCACACTTTATAGGTTTTAAACCATTCTAACCCTGCTTATTTCTTAGTCATCCCCAATACAAAATTATTTAGAAAAATTTCAAAATTGGCACCTTGCACAGTACTTAGCTTGATGGAGGAGGCATGGCCATAGATGATGACTGAGCAAAAGAGTCTATAGCCTTGGTCCACATGGAATTAAATTGAGCTATGAATTGTTGTATCTTAGATGATGGCTTATACACTAGAGTTTTAAATATCTAGGTAACATCGTTGTATAATAGAGATAGGTCAATCTTGTATGCATGTAAGTCAAGCATAACTTCCTAAACTATGCACAATAGGGTGCACAATAGTGCATGATATTCAATGAACTAATTCAGTTTTGAGTCATTAGTGATGCTCATGGATGCCTTAGTGTTTTTTACCCTCATCTAAATCTTGCCACTCAGAGTTTCTAGTTTGTCTACATGGACTTGGGCTTATAAACCTGTGAATTAATTACACATAAGATCACTCTACCAGTTAAGAAGTTTATCATGCATGTTATCCTATGCATCAGACAATTCCTAGAGGGTTCTATCATTATTGTTCACATAAGTGATGCGGTTGCCCATAGTTGTCTTGGTGGCTATGGCTATGGTGAAATCTATAATAGAACTGGACAATGAAGTATCTATCTAGTAAAGTATACATAACCTATTATGCTTGTAATACAATAATGTCTAACATTCCCTGATATTCCTCTAACAAGGTGATTAGTGTGGCTACCTCATTATTTATGTTCTAGCCCAAAGTGATAAATAAATATATTTTTTGAGTTATAAAATAGTCCTTTTTCAACTTAGATACCAAAGTCTTGAGTTTTCATTGATCGAACATGACTTGGTCCTTGATTGCTCGAGTGACCAACTCTGAGTAGGTGTCCTAGATCATCTTTATAGCTTCATGAAGGCAAGCCTTTAACTCCACATTTGATGCCTTGGATCGACCCATCTTCAACTCTAAGGAAGTAGCCTTATGCATAATTTACTCCTAAAATATGGCTACACCTTCCAATTATTTCTTTAGTGGAAGCTTGAAAACATCCAAAACAACCTCCTACTTGAGTGGATGTGTGGCCAATATACTCATAGGTGTTGAGGAATCTAGGCATGGCATTGCGGAAAGTGGGAGAAAGATAGTAGTATACCAAGAACCAATTGTTTGGATATCCTAGAGCCAAATGCTTCCCAATGTAAACTTTTAGAGATAAGGACTTGTCAGAGTTATAGATGGTGCTTCTTGTTGGGTTAACTTCTCTAATTTTACTTGAGGATGCTATGGTGCCTGTTGCTATTTTGTTGTGGCTTATATTGCCATCTTAATTTTTTACATAGCATCTTTAGCCTAATTTCATTTTTCTTCCTCCTCCTTTTTCTTCTTTATCTCTTCTTACATAGATTTTAGCTTTGCTTGGTCCTCTTTGGCCTTCAAATTTTGAGCATATTCTTCTTCTTCTTTCCTCTTCTATTCTGTTAGGGCCATAACCTTGGTTTATTCCTATACAACTTGGGCTTGCACTTGTGATTGTGCTTCTACTTATTGTTGTGCATGTGCCTGTGCCTATGCTTATGCCTATTTTTTGTGTAGGGATTCATCTTTATCTTCCTTCTTTTCCTTGGAAGCTTCCTCTATTTACTATTGTGCATGATTTGCAACTTTTATGGCTTGCTATGCTTGGGCCACTATATCCTATTTTATTTCTCCTCTTCCTATACCTTAGCCTTATCAGGGAGTTTAGCTTCTTTTTAATTATATTCCTACACCTCCTATTATTTTTTGGCTACATCAAAATCTTCCTAGGCCTTCTTGGCCACATTCATGGCATTTTATCTATCGACCTCTATGTCCTTGGCCTTTTGTGTAGCCTCAATTTCTTTGGATTATTAACTATATTATTATTGTTGATTGTGTTCCTTCTATCACTTTTCCTCCTTCCTTACTCATCATTTAGATGTGCAAGGTGCTTCTTCCCTATATTCCTATTTTTATTCTTCTATGGGTTACTTGGGTGTGAGATTATGGACCTCCTATCCATGTGGTGACAATAGTAAATCACTTGGTTGGACTTCAAAGTTGGAAACCTATTCCTTATTACATTCGATCATGACCAATCTGGATTTCAATGGTGGTGAAGTAGAGGAAGGGGTAGGTTGTGCTTCCTAAATGGTGGATTATCATCCAAATGTATGTTCTTCAATTATATGGGAGACATTAGCCTCCCACCTTGTCTAGGTTCTGTGCATAAGTGGTTCTAGTGGGTTGTCTATAAGAGGTGCAAATATATCCTTAGTTATGAATGTAGGAATAGGTTATGGCTATAAAATTCAATCCTATACCATAATTAATTTGCTTCTTCTCTTACTGTATCAACAATAACGAATAATGAGCAAGATGTCAGGTCCACCCATAGTTCTAGAGGAACCTACTTCTACACTTAAACTATGCACAGAAACTTCCAGAAGAAGAATTCCTCCTCCTCCTCTCAGTCATAAAAATATCCTATCATGTTTACAATCATGACTTGATAGACTTCTTGATCATCTATGGAAGATCATATGAGATGGTTATCTATGGCACCTTTACATCATCTAGCCAATTTGTTACTCTTCATGTCTTGCACATCAAAGGAGGGGATTCCAATTGATGCTTTGTAGAGAGAATGCACTTTCTCTTTTGTTGTTGTGAGCTGATGGTTTATTCTAGTTTCTATTTTATAAGGATGGCTACACCAAGTGGAATGGCCTATAGTGGAGTCACATGGCTAATTGTGAAAATGTTTTACTTGGAATCTTATACTTATGACATGTCTATTATGATAAAGAATGGGATTGGTGCAAAATATGACCATAATTACTCATGAATGTGGATGAACACACCCTTTGGTAGTAAAGTGATATCTACGTGTTGACCCAAATATTTCATGACATATGGTGGCACTCAAGCATGTGTTACAATCATCTCTAGACACTCCTCCCACCATGCTTTGAATTTACCCTCATATACTAGGGCTCCATGCTCATGTGTCTAGATGAGATTACAAATTTGTTTCACCAGCCAATAATCCATGTTGGGGTGCACCTCACCCTCTAAGGACTTTCATTATGTGAAACAAAGTAGAAAGATGAGGAAATGGTATTGACATGTCTACTTTAGAAAGGTGTGACACTTATCAATTTTGGTGAGTAGTTCTTATACAACTTACTCTAACCAGTTGAATTAATCATTCTTATGGATCATGTTGTGGGTGATGTCCATGAATACTTTTGGTATTTATTTGAAAAACCTGGTCATTTTATAAAACCTTCTTATGATGCACTCGATGAGGATGTGCACTGACTCATCTAAGATTTCATCAACTAGAATCTATCTATTTATATGAATATAAAAATCTTAAACTTCTTGAAAAATTGGGGATGTTCTTGTCTTATATGGAAATAACAAGTCTCCTCACATAGGCATGCCCAAAACTTAGGCCATGACTTTTGTGTTGATGACAATGGTGATGTTTGGGCCAAGGTATATGTTTCCATCATTGTATTGGTTGAGAAAAATTTGTATGATCTCCTCCAATTTACCAAAGGCAGGCATTTATAGTAAGATTTCAACATCTATGTTGTGGAATCGGTTGGGGGTTATGAGAGTGAGTTGTTGCACAATAATAAGGTCTAGGTGAAATAACTTTTGTTCTACATGTTGAAGGAAGTTAAATGGTTCCATATCATTAAAATCTGTCTTCCTAAGAGCCATGATGATTCTCATTACTTCTTTTTGTGCCTATGTCAAACCCTTGATGAGATGTAAAGTATCCATAAGTGATGAAATTACAATGATATCTTCTCTCTATGTTAAAAAATTATCTCAGCTCTTTAAAATTATAGATCATGAAAAATATGCATAAGGATGAAATAATAACTTGGTTATCAAACTTAGCCTATATATATTTGGTGTGTATTAGATTCCATGTGAATGTTGTGCTTAGCTATTTTTTGTCACTTGAACTTGCACCCAATGAGGAGATAGGACAAGCTTATACTCATTAAATTGAAATAATGGAACCACTCCAGGGATATGGGTATCCCTATTGGGGGGTGGATATCTAGATTAGTGGTTAGCTCCCCTTGATGCATCAATAAAGCACATATCCTAAAACTATCAATTTGGGGTTTAAAAGGGTTAAGAATAGCATGAAAATTAATCCTAATCTATGGGGGTGATACACTAAATGTTTTTCTTACTCACACTCTTTGAAATTCACTTGAAACTAAGAATAAGTTACATATACACTTCAATCAATATCAAATCTCTCTCTCTCTCTCTCTCTCTCTCTCTCTCTCTCTCTCTCTCTCTCTCTCTCTCTCTCTCTCTCTCTCTCACACACACACACACACACACACACACACACACACACATAAATGCTTCAACATGGGGTCTAGGAGATAGCATAGATTAGGAAGACTTAGGAAATAGGCATGATAGGAGATTATATTGAATGAGATATTCACTATACCTACAACCTCACTTGACACTTCTTATTGACCAGCAAGAAAGAGAACATAACACATTAGGTACTAGTAGGAATAATATATAAAGGCAAATAGACATCATTCTTGCACAAAACTAAACACTATCATTTACACTTAGTGAATTATTTGAATGAGGTAAAATTAATTTTATTTATTTATTCAAGGCGTAATTTTTTTAGGGCTTCAGTATACCCAAGTGGAGAGATCCATACAATGGCCAAGAAGGCCCAATTTATAGAACTTGGAAGAAGAGAGAGAGAGAGAAGTTGAAGAGGCAAAAAGATATGTGTCACCAATGTGAAGACTAATTAAAAATGTATGGGAGATAAGGATTGTGTGATCCATATATTTTTAAGAGTTAAAAATGTCATTTTCAATCATCCAAGACCTGTAAATGGTCAAGAAACTCCTTTTCTATGAATAGAAAATTGCCCCTCATAATTGGCCTTCAAAAGCTACACAAACCAAAACTCAACATTTGATCAAATTTGATGATGAATCTTAGTATGAGGGGTTAATAATATTCCCTCGCATGGATTTGGGAGGATCCTAACCCTTCCTATCATCTTGGCCATGTATGATCACACTTGGCAGTCTCAAAATAGCCATTTTCATTTCATCTCTCACACTTGGCACCTTCAATATATTCAAACATATAATATAATACATAAAAGAGGATAAATTATATTTTAATGATTTATCATACCATTAATTACAATAAATTAGTGTTAAAAGGCTCTCCAAATGAAGATTTGTCATTTTTTCTAAGTCCTCACTAGCTGGCTCACTAGAATGGCTAAAAGGAAGGAGTTGGTAGGAAAAATTATAAGATTTAAAACATTCTATAATGACCATAGGGACTTATAAAAATTCCTAATGTTCCCTCCAAAAGTGATTTGATCTCTTGTAAGTTCACCATGCCTACACAACACAAAAAATGGTAAAAATAAGCATTGATTTCCTCTTTTCTATACATTTATATATAATCGAAGGCCATATATGTAATCCTCATTGAGTTTTAAAAAACTTCTATTCATAACATTGGATCAAATTCATTCACCTAGAGGTAGTTTTAGGCTCTTTTTCACCTCTAGGTCTCAAAATAGGGGTTTGAAGGGTTTTAGAGTGACCATCCCTCTTAACCTTTGTTCATAAATATGGAACATTTTAATTCATTTGAAATTACACTGTTGGATTATAAATGACCTTATCCAACTATCCTAAATTCATCTAGATCCCATGCATCAGTTCATGAAAGTTATGAGCAATTGAATTTGACCATTAGAGCTATTTTGGGCATTTTGTGAAGGTTTGGGAGCTTCTAAGCCAGGAATTAGTATTATGATGAATTTATTTGAAAAAAATGGCTAAAAAACTTTTATATTCAACCCAAAAACATTCTCCCATAATTTGTTTATCTCCTCAAGATTCAAAAATGAAAACTTACCCTTGTTTGGCATTAGGCCTAGACCTTGCCAATAGGCCTGCTTGCCATTTGAGACTCAACCTATCACTCCAATGGATTCATTTGACTCATTATGGCTCCAAAACATATTTTATACCCCTTAAAAAAATTTACAATCAATTATAATTCATGTAAAATGACAAAAATGTATATGATCCCTAATTTAGCTTTTAAGCCTAAGGATTCTCTTCACACATGACTGTAACCCTCCTTGGTTGGAGCATCCTATTTGTTTACAGACATTATATAATGTTTTTTAAGATATTTTTATGTCCTCTCCAGCTTACCTAATTGTAATTTTGTCCTTTTTTTCATTTTGGTCCATTCTTTCAACATTTTCCCCAAAATTGTCACCTTCATGCATGCTAAAATAACCCCTACTTTGAGACAAAATAGAGAGCCTCTTCCATGTTATATGATTAAATATTATTATTTTATATTGTACTAGGAGTCATAAAGGTACTCTTTACCAAATTTTATCACTTAACTCGTCCATTTGTCCCTTCAATTCTCCAAATTCCCAAGGCAAACTTCATGAGTAGGAAGACTATGAATGTAGGTTGAGTGTAGGTTGTACCTAGAGAAAAATAGATTACCTTGAGATTTATTATGTAATTTTATAGATCATTCATATTTTTAATGATGTATTAAAACCATTTTATTTTTCACTATCCCTTTAAACACCTCTTATTCTTTGGAACCTTAAACTAGGCCTATGACTGCAAAGAAGGGAAACCCTATTTTAGGCCTAGCTATAGGTTACAATGAGTTTGATTTAGGATTTTTAAACACAATATAAACATATTATTATTCTTAAAAAATAATTTTAATTTTATTCCACCATTTTATAATGTTAATCTCACTCCTTTTTCAACAATGCATCCCTTACTCTTCAAGATTAGGCCATGTTTATGTGGACTGAGACATCCTTAGGGCTATACCTGTAGGTTTAGTTATAAGTTTTTATTGGTGTTTGTGAAACTAATTCACATTTTTATTATGTAATTATTACATAATTTTCTCTTAATTCAGTTGGAAATCATCAAAACCACATCAATTCCATTCTTAGGTCTCTTACTAGCATACCTCTACCTGTTTGGACTGAGATATTCATGATTCTACCCCTGTAGGGTGTTTTGGAAATTTTAGGATTTTTTAATGTGTATTTATGTTCCAAAATAATTTAATTTAACTCAAATTTCCTTAATTTCACTTTTTATCCACTTTAATAACTCCAAACCAAGCTCAAACTTCAAACTTCTACCTCACTGCCTATCTACATCCGTATGGGCCTGTAGGTAAGTCTTGAGGTCTTGATTGAGGTGATGATGAGAAAATGATTTGATTAAACTCCAATATATATAAAATTTATTAAATTTTCTCTCCATTCACTTTTAAAATCAAAATAAATGTAAACATAACCAATTGAAATTCTTCATCCCACCCAACTACCTGCATATCTTGTTAACACCTGTAGGTGTGTCTTCAAGATTGAAAGGAAGTTTTTAGGTGTAAATAATGATGTTTAAATATTTAATAATAATTATTTTACTTTTATTGAGGATTTAAATCATAATGACATTTCTTATATCACTTCTTAACTTTAACACTCAAAGACCATTTCAAAACCCAGAAAATGACCCTACTATACATTTCCCTTGTTGCAGGTGTTCTTTTGTACTTTTATGAGGGAAATGGTGAGATGGTGAGATTTAGGGACTTATATTTGAGTATACATCCATTATTTTTAGGTTTCAAAATTCTTCATGAATTAAAAACTCTCTAATAGGTCATAAGCATACCTTTTCCTTCCATCCACTATTCATTCTCAAACAATGACACTTGTAGGTGGATCTTTGGGATTTAGAACCCTGTAGGTGTGCCTTGATACCATGTAGTATTTAAATTCACATTCCATTGCATTATATTGAAATAAAAAGTTTTTAAAAATTTACTAAGGATGTCATTAAATTAGGGCTTCATTTGGACTTGTTCTTTGAGATGACTAGGGTGACTTTAAGACCCTCACAGGCCTGTAGGAATTAATGAAAGTTTTTAGTGTTTATAAGGGTCACTTTGGAGATATTAAAAACTTCCCTAACCTCTCATCCACTATTGAAACTTTTCAAGTTTTTCCTTCTCCATGTGAGAAAAAAATATAAGTGCTTAGGTGATATCAACTTATTGTCCACCCATACATCCTCACGAGACCAAAAAACTCAGAGCTCTTTGTTTTGTTCTTTTAGAGACTCAGTCCCAAAAATCAAGTCTATTACCCTTTGATTGATCATCTTAATCTTGATGGATTTTCAATGGGTTATAATCACTACATCACCTTCAAAAATTCACATGAACCCTTCCTAACTTGCTGATCTTATTGTTCATTTATATTAGACCCCTGTTGGAGGTGAAAACTTGCTAGCTAGTTGTGAATGCAAAATAGATAGTTTATAAGCATGTAAAATCCTATATGAGGATTTATTAGGAATTTTAACAATCCAAAACCAAAATACTCATGAAAATTTATTGATAATCATTTAGAAACACTTACCAATAAATCTATCAAACCAAAGCAAGAAAAATTGAGACAAGCTCAAACAATGACCCTCTCATGGTTGCAAGCCCATAAAAAGATACATAGAGTGTTAGCCACATTCATAAATTAGGAGGCACAAAATTTTAATTTATTATTATTAAAATTAAGTGCACTCAGAGTACCATCTATCCTCAGAAGCAGTCCTCCCAACTCCACCTATACCATCCATACCAAATGCTTGAAGTTTCCATTCTTTTACATGACAAGAGAGAAAGAAGGAAAATGAGTTATAGATTAATATTTTTTAATTATACTTTGAATGGAAATAATTAAATGGGTGTGGGGAGGTGAATATACACTCTACCCATGTTTTTAGCTACAAAGGATCTTAACAAGTCCATACAAGTGTTGGAAAAGGCCTATTTTTTAGGGATAATTATTTCTTGACTGATGAACCTAACTTATAACTATCACCTAACATGATCCTGACATGACCCACATTGAAATGTTGGTGTCAAATTTACCCTCTTATAATTTTTACATGTTTATTAATGGGCTAGAAAGTGGCCAAAAGACCTTTTTTTGCACATGAAACTTAGGAAATGACCAATTTATGACTTTTAAAGACATAAAAACATTATAAATGCCATATCATGACAATTTGACACAAAATGGACCTTTGAATAAGTTTTACCAAGGTTTGACCATAGTTAACAATGTTTGACTAGGCCAATTCAAGGGGAATTAACTTAGACAAGGACTAAGACAAAACCAAGTAAGATATATAGGACAATATGAAACCCCATAAGATGTGTATAAACCTTCTTAAAAATTTTAAAATGATAGGGGTTGACCTCATTTGAATAAAAGTTAAATTTGGTCAATAGGCAATTCCTAGGGGTAACATGCTTGCCTATGTTAAGGATTAGTAGCCTTATCCTATCCATTAGGAAATGGAGTTAGTATACACTTGGAAAAATTAGGACCATACCTTAAAAATCTCAAAAATATAGTAATATTACCTCAAAACACACAAAGGGAAAGATCTCTCACATAATACAAAACAACAAACAAGACAAGGACACACTTGTGCTACTAAGCACCTAGGGAAACAAGAGACAACTAAAAATATATATATGTACATGCATCTTGATCATACCTCCCTTCCTCGATCAAAAAGGGAAGTACCTTAGGTTTCCTTCTTCACTACATGAGTGAGGATGTCAAGCTTGCTTCTTTTTGGATGGGATATTATATGACTCTTGCTTTCTTTTTTATCCTTAACTTTGTACATCATCCAATGGAGTCATCTCCCATAGGTTTTCAAAATAGATAAGGTCCTCTTGAACCTTGAATCAAGCCTCATATTATTGTCCTCCTGAATCTTCATGAAAAATTGGCATACTTAGACATGGGACAACTTGTTATAAGTTTATGTCTCCTTGAAGAATTCCATCATTCTTCTCCATTGTCACAACTTATTCAAACTATTCAAGGAACATATATCAATTATATTAGGAAGTTTTTCTTGTTCAAGACCTCTTTTGATGTTAATGGAGGAAGCTTCATAGATGGATGTAGAAACAAACTCTAGTTCACCTTCAAAAGGCTCAAGATCATCATAGATGGGTCCATCATGAGCTGGACTTTCTTGGAGGTGATTTTATTCAACATGTGATTTCTCTCCTTCATATTTATCTTGTTCAACTTAGATATCACCCCTCTCACCCTCCTTATATTCTTGAAACATTTGCAAGTAGGTTTGCTACATGTCTTCCTTTTTGGACATAACCTCTTGCTTGTCATGGCTTGGAGTGGGTTCCAAAGGACTTGTAGGCTCTTTGAGGCCTTCACCTTAATTTCATATGTCCTAAAACATATATCATAAGTCCTCCTTATATAAATAGTCTACATCATGAAATTGGAAAAGAAGAGATACTTCTCCCTCTTCTTTTATGGGATTCAAAAGGAGCTCTTCTAAAAACTCTCCCTCAATTTTTCTTTCATCATTGCAAGTAGATGTCTCCTAATTATCATTCAAGACCTATTAATCCTCTATCCAATATAAAACTTGAATTTAATCCTCCCTCTTAGTTGTGTCAACATCAAGAATCTAAAAAATAGGGATTTTGGCCAAAGGGTATTCCCAAGTAGCATGACAATTCTCCATATTAGGAAGGCAACCTTAATCAGTTGGAGGAGGTAGAAGGATATATTCAATGGTCTATTGAGGAGTGTTGGGAGGGATTTGAGTGGTTTCATTATTATCTCTTCTACCAAATTCTTCACCCAAACAAGATTCATTCCTCTCTTCACAAGCTACTATCACTTTTGCCCATCTTGGAAAGGTGGGTTTAAGGATATTTTCATAAGACTGAGATGTTAGTGAAGGAATGAAAGATATGTTTAGGAAACTAGGAGCTTCTTGGGGTTTGGTATATTTATTATAACTTGAAGGATTAATTTTATATAATTTACCTTCCATTGCCATGATGTACTTCCTCAATGCCTGATTGGCCAATTCAAACTCTCTTTCATGATGAGCTTCAAAATTCAATTTCTCCCTCTCAAAATACTCTTCAAACAAGTGAACCTGCTCAACCATGATGTTTTCCTCCCTTGGGCTGATTTATTGGATGGATTTCAAAGAAGGGAAACTTGGAGAAGTACATGAGGGGTTTGGGGTATTAGGAAACATGGTTGGACTAGCATTTTGATGGGGAAAGGATGGCACACTTGAAGGGGAATGTGGGGAAATTTGAGGTTGCTAAGATGGAATTTGTTCATGGACTCTCAATCTCTCCTCTAGATTAAATATCAAGCCACAAACATCAAGCATTTCATAGGTAATATTTATCCAATTATCCCCCTCTATAGGTATCCACTCTTTCATTTGTTCTAAGGCATTCCTTACACTATCAATATAAACACTAGGTATGATTTCACCACAACCATATCTAGTGTCAAGGTCTAGCATGTATTCTTGGTAACCAAGGAGATTTATTTTGAAATATACAATGGGATGACTTGGATAGGGCTTAGGTGGGATAAATGGAGTACAATATTGATATGTCTTGTCATGAGTAACATATGATTGATGAGGATCATGACAAGGTTACACAAGGATCTATTCACATAGAGAAGGGCTAGACCAAGAAGGACATAGCTCCTCAACTTGAGTTAAGACAAGCTCAAACTCAAAATTCTCCATGGATAACTTCAAAAAAGAGCACAAAACAAGAAAAATAACTTCAATTGGTATACCTAGACTGCTCAACCAGTAGATATGTACTTGGATTTACCATTGATGTTTATTAGAATTGCCTCCAAAGGCTTATGTCTCGAAGGGAACACCAAAATCCTCAAGGAATGGAATAAATAGTCCCATAAAGAATGCCAAAAATCTATTGTCACTTAAAATTTTACCGAATGAGAAGATGGTACAAACTTCTCCTCATTAAGGTGAAGCAATGGAACCACTCTAGGGTTATGGGTATCCCTATTGGGGGGTGGATCTCTAGATTAGGGGTTAGCTCCCCTTGGTGCATCACTAAATCACATATCCTAAAACTATTATTGTGGGGTTGAAAAGGGTTAAGAATAACATGAAAATTAATCCTGATCTATGGGGGTGATACACCAAATTTTTGTTCTACTCACACTCTTTGAAATGCACTTGAAACTAAAAACAAGTTACATATACACTTCACTCCATATCAATTCTCTCTCTCACACACACACATCAATGCTTCAACATATGGTCTATGATATATCATATATTAGGAATACTTAGGCAATAGGAATGATAGAACAATTTATTGAATGATCTATTCACTATACCTGCAACCTCACTTTACACTTCTTATTGACCTGTAAGAAAGAGAACATAACACACTATGTATTAGTAGGAATAGTATGTGAAGGCAAATAAAAATCACTCTTACACAAGACTAAACACTATCATTTACACTTAGTGAATAATTTAAATGAGGTAAAATTAATTTTATTTATTTATTCAAGTCAAAATTTTGGTAGGGCTTCATCATAGCCAAGTGGAGATCTATACAATGGCCAAGAATGCCCAATTTATAGAACTTGGAAGGAGAGAGAGAGAGAGAGAGAGAGAGAGAGAGAGAGAGAGAGAGAGAGAGAGAGAGAGAGAGAGAGAGAGAGAGAGAGAGAGAGAGAGAGAGAGAGAGAGAGAGAGAGAGAGAGAGAGAGAGAGAGAGAGAGAGAGAGAGAGAGAGGCACAAATACATGTGTCAACAATGTAAAGATAAGTTATAAATTCATGATATAAATTATGGAGTGATCCATATCTTGTTAGGAGTTACAAATTTTATTTTCAATCATACAAGACCTAAAAATGGTCAAGAAACTCCCTTTTTTATGTATAGAAAAATGCCCCTCATAATTGGCCTTCAAAACTACCCAAACTCTACACCAGATCAAATTTGATGATGAATTTTAGTAGGAGGGGTTATTAATAATCCCTCACATGCATTGGGGACACTCCTAACCCTTCTTATCATCTTGGACATGCATGATCACACTTGGTAGTCTCAAAATAGCTATTTTACTTTTACCTCTCACACTTGGCACCTTAAATCTCTTCAAAAATACAATTTAATCCATAAAATAGGATAAATTACATGTGTAAGGAGTGCTCATACCATAATTTACAAGAAATTATCCTTAAAAGGCTCTCCAAGTGAACATTTATCATTTTTTCTAAGTCCTCACTAGTTGGCTCACTGGACTGGCTAAAAAGAAGGAGTTGTTAGGCAAACTTATAATATTTGACACTTGACATAATTACCATATGTACTTATAAAAATTCTTAATATTCCATCCAAAAGTAATTTGATTTCCTAGAAGTTCACCATGCCTGTACACCATAAACAATGGTCAAAATAAGCCTTGATTTTCTCTTTTCCTTACATTTCTATACAATCCAAGGCTATGTATATGATCATCATGGAGTTTGAAACAACTTATCTATATCACTTAGGATCAAATTCATTAATTTTGATGTACTTTTAGGCTCATTTTCACCTCTAGGTCACAAAATAAGGTTTTAAAGGGTTTTATAGTGACCAACCCTCTTAACCTTTATTCATAAATATGAAACATTGTAATTCATTAAAAATTAAACTTTTGGTTTCTAAAGGACCTTATCCAACTATCCTAAATTCCTCCAAGTCCCATGCATCAGTTCATGAAAGTTATGAGCAATTGAAGTTGACCATTCGAGCCATTTTGGGCATTTTGTGAGGGTTTGGGAGCTTCTAAGCCAAGAATTGTTCTTCTGATGAATTTATTTGAAAAAATATATCTCAAAAAACTGTATGTTCACCCCAAAAATATGTCCCCATCATTTTATTATCTCTTCAAGATCCAAAAATGAAAACTTACCCTTGTTTGTCATTAGGC
The DNA here is from genome assembly GCA_037957365.1 of Torreya grandis. NCBI lineage: Eukaryota > Viridiplantae > Streptophyta > Pinopsida > Cupressales > Taxaceae > Torreya > Torreya grandis. The sequence goes on from JARHVA010006249.1 coordinate 619,608, forward strand.
CTAGACCTTACCAATAGGCCTATTTGCCACTTGAGACTCCAACTATCACTCCAATGGCTTTCTTTTACTAATAATGAATAAAAAATATATTTTATACCCATTAAAACATTTTCCAATCAATTTTAAGGCATGGAAAAGGAAAAAAATGTATATGACCCTTAATTTGGCTTTTAGGCCTGAGGATTCTCTTCACACGTGACTGCAACCCTCCTTGGTTGGAGCATCTTGTTTATTTATAGACCTTATAGAAAGTTTTTTTATCTTTTTTTTATTTCCTCTCTAGCTTACCTAATCACCATTTTGTCCTTGTTTACATTCTGGTCCATTCTTTCAACATTTTCTCCAAAATTATCACCTTCATGTACGCTAAAATAGCTCCTGCTCTGAGACAAAATAGAGAGGGTTTTCCATGTTATATTATTATTTAAAAGTGTTATATGATTCATAAGGTTACTATTTACCAAATTTTATCACTCAAATCATCCATTTTACCCTTCAATTCTCTAAATTCCCAAGGCAAACTTCATGAGTAGGCAGACTATGAAGGTGGGCTCAGTGTAGGTTATACCTAGTGAAAAATAGATTACCTTGAGATTTATTATGGAATTTTATGGATAATTTATATTTTTATTAATTTATTCCAACCCTTTTTTATTTCACATTCCATTTAAACACCTCTTATGCTTTTGAAACCTAAACTAGGCCTATGACTACAAAGAAGGGAAACATTGTTTTAGGCCTAGCTGTAGGTTACAATGAGCTTGATTTTAGCTTTTGAAACATAATAAAAACCTCATATTATTATTTAAATATAATTTTAATAGTATTAAACCATTTTCCAATGTTAATCTCACTCCTTTTGCACCAATGCATCCCTTAATCTTCAAGATTAGGCTATGTTTGTATAGATTGAGACATCCTTAGAGTTTTGCCTATAGGTTTAGGTATAAGTTTTGATTGGTATTTTCAAACCTAATTTCCATGGTTATAATTTCATTATGCCATACTTTTCTCTAAATTCACTTGGTAATCCTCCAAACCACATCAATTCCATGCTTAGGTCACCTACTAGCATACCTCTGTCTGCTTGGACTGAGAGAATCACCATTCTACCCTTGTAGGGTTTTTTGGCCATTTTAGGATTTTTTCATGTGTATTAAGGTTCCAAATGAATTCATTTAACTCAAATTTCCTTAATTTAACTTTTTATCCACCTTAATAACTCCAAACCAAGATCAAACTTAAAAGTTCTACCTCATTGCCTATCTCAGTTTGTACAAGCCTATAGGTGAGTCTTGAGGTCTTGATTTAGGTGCTGATGAGAAAAGGATTTGATTCACATCCAATATATCTCAATGGTATTAAAAATTATCTTCCTTCATTTTTTTAATCAAAATAAATCCAAACATAACCATTTGAAACTCCTCATCCCACCTAACTGCTTGCATATATTGTTAACACATGTATGTGTGTCTTCAAGATTGAAAGGAAGTCTATAGGTGTAAATAAGGATGTTTAAATCCTTAATCATAATTCTTTTCCTTTTATTTAGGATTTAAATCATAATAACATTACTTATATCACTTCCTAGCTTGAGCAATCAAAGACCATTTCAAAACCCAAATAAAGACCCTACTGTACATTTCCCTTGTTGTAGGTGTTCTTTTGTACTTTTGTGAGGGCAATGGTGAGATGGTGAGAATTATGGACTTATATTGGATTATCCATCCATTATTTTTAGGTTTCAATAAACCCTCCAATATTTCATAAGTAGACTTTTTCCTTCCATCCACTATTCATTCTCAAATAATGACACTTGTAGGTGGATCTTTGGGATTTAGAAGCATGTAGGTGTGCTTAGAGACCATGTAGTATTGGACTTAACCTTCCATTTCATGATATTGACATAAATTTTTTGTTCAAACTTACTAAAGATGTTGGAAAATTAGGGCTTCATTTGGGCTTGTTCTTTGAGATGACCAGGGTGACTTTAAGACCCTCACAGGCTTGTAGGAATCAATGAAAGTCTTTAGTGTTTCTAAGGGTTAATTTGGAGATCTTAAGCACTTCCCTACCCTCTCATCCACTGTTGAAACTTTTCAAGCTTTTCCTTCTCCATGAGAGAAAAAAAAAAGTACTTAGGTGAGATCAACTTATTATCCACCCACACATCCTCAAGAGACCAAAAAGTACATAGCTCTCTTTTTTGTTCTTTTAGAGACTCAATCCCCAAAATCAAGTCTCTTACCCTTGGATTGATCATCTTCACCTTGATTGCTTTCCAATGGGTTCTAAGCACTACATCACATTCAAAATTGCACATGAACCCTTCATGACTTGGTGAGCTCATTAGTCATGTATATCAAACCCCTGTTGGAGGTGAAAACTTCCTAGATGGTTGTGAATACAAAATAGATAGTTTCTAAGCATGTACAGGCCTAGAAGAGGATTTATTAGGAATTTAAACTATCCAAAACCAAAATTATCATGTTAATGTCTTAAGAATCATTTAGAAACACTTGAAACCAATAAATATATCAAACCAAAGCAAGAAAAACTGAGACAAGCTCAAACAGTGACCCTCTCATAGTTTCAAGCCCATAAAAAGTTACCTTGAGTGTTAGCCATTGTTCATAATGGAGGAGGAACCAAATTTTAAGTTATTATTATGAAAATTAAGCTCACTTAGATTACCATCTACCCTTAGAAGCACTCTTCCCAACTCCACCTATACCATCCATACCAAGTGCTTAAAGTTTCCATTCCTTTGCATGCCAAGAGATAAAAAAGGAAAATGAGTTGCAGATGAAACTTTTATATTATCCTTGGAATCCAAACATGGAAATGTGTGTGGGGATGTGAAGAGACACCACCCAAATTTTCAATTGCAAAAGATCTTGAGAAGTCTTTACAAGTGTTAAAAAAGGTTTTTAGGGAAAATTATTTCTTAACTAATGAACCTAACTTATAACTATCACCCGACATGACCCACATTTAAACTCACCTTCGTGTCAAATTTACCCTCTTAGAATTTGATACAAGTCAATTAATGGGTTATAAAGTGGCCAAAAGACCATTTTTTGCACATGAAACTTAGGAAATGACTAATTTATGACTTGTAAGGACATAAAAACATTATAAATGCCATATTATGACAATTTGACACAAAATGGAACTTTGACTAAGTTTTACCAAGGTTTTACATAGTTGACCATGGTTGACTATGCCAATTTAAGGGGAATGAACTTAGACAAGGACTAGAACAAGACCAAGTAAGATATATAGGACAATATGAGACCCCATAGGATGTGTATAAACCTTATTGAAAAGTTTAATTTGATAGGGGTTGACCTCAGTTGATTAGAATTCAAATTTGGTCAACACTATCCACTCATCATGAATGTAATGGTAGATGTGGAAAATATTTATGTAATCTATTAATTAAGATAGTTGTTCATTGACACATGTGTGGAGTTGTGCTATTATGCTCTTTGGTGTCCATATGGGGGTATGAGTGGATGATGTTGATGAGCCACCAATTTTTTGAATATCAACTCAATAAATACTTGGATTAGGCATTTACTTCTAGTGGATGACTGTTATATGGTGGAGATCTTGTTAATGTGAGTTATCCATACCTTTCTCAGACTTAATTGCTCTTGTTTTCTCCTTTTGACATCGACAATGGTGCACATGGATTATCCTATGCATGGTTGGTTCATGCTATGCTTTGTATCTTGGTTCTCAAATGGTAGTGAAGAGATCATCTAAAAACACACATATATAGAGAAATAAACACAAAAAACATACAAATTTGAAAAATCTTAATCTACTTGTTTCTACTCAGCACCCACTCACTTAATGAAATGAAATAAATTTGACTATTTGTGATAGGCTTATTCCTACAGCCATTTACCCACCCTACTAAAATGGTTCCCTAAAGATCTCTTAAAACCACAATTATTTGCTATGTTAGTTCATGTATAATATAAGGTCCTTTCCACCAATTTTTTAACTTGCTCAAAAATACTCTGAAACAACTATCATATAGTAGTATTGGTTCATCCTTATGAAATTCTTTAAGGTATAAATTCTTATCATGCCATGCTTTTTTTCTCTATTTGTGAAATTCCTACATCCATGATGCTCTATATCTGTACTCATCCATCCTATTTAGTTTTAGAAGTCTGTTGGTGAGAGTCTCACAATCCTGTAGTATCATGACCATGGCATTACACATATTAGGTACTAAGTATTCCATTGGCATAACTACTTCAAGTCCATACACCTACTAGAATGGATTAAGTCTAGTGGCTCTCTTATAGTTTGTGTGATATGCCCATAGAATTACAAGAATGTGATCTTCCCAATCATCCCTCTTGAAATCATAGATGTTTGTTAGTATTTTACCTAACACTTTGTTGAAAGTTTTAGCTTGGCCATTTGCTTGTGGATAGTATGTAGTGCTTTTATGATGATAAATCATAACTTCCAAGTCAGAGCATTGATGGTGTTTTTTAGGAAGTGCATGCCTCAGTTGTTGACAAGCTTGATAGGGCATCCAAACCTTATAATAATGTTTTAATAGATAAAATTTACTACATATTTCACACCATAATTAGGTGTTACAATAGATTCAACCCACTTGGTAAAATAATTAGTCATAGTAATAATATACTACATTTGTTTGGTGGATTGATAGGTCAAAAAAAATTAATGTCCAATTTTTCAAAGGGTTGATTATCTAATAGAGGCTACAAATTCATTTCAACTTTTTGTATTGATTTACACATGCTTTAGCAGACATCCTAGTGATACACTACTCTATGTGCATCTTGAAAGAGATTAGGCCACCATAACCCACTTTGTAATATCTTCTTGGTACTATCTTCTCTAATAAAATATCCTCATGTGACTCCTTTGTGTGCCTCATATATGAGTTAAGGCCATTCATGTTATAAAATAACTCTTTATAGTACTTCATCCTTCCCTAAGTGATACAAAATCCCATTGATGATGATGTATGGTAAGGCTCTAGTAAAAAACTGATTCTTATCACATTCTTGATAATGTGTAGGGAAGACTCATAGTTTGAAGAAGTTGGTGATTGATTCAAAAAAAATAGGAATTACAAAAAAAAAGAGATGAGTATCAAGAGAGTCTTCCTATAATTCTTCTGGTTCTTCACCATTAGGAATGCAACTGAGATGATTTGGTCCCATAATCTCTCTTCCTAGATTTACATTAATGCATAATCAAAACTCATAAAATAACATCAACCATCAAGATATGTGTTTCCTAGCATCATATTGTTGATAAAGTATCATATGGCTTAATGATTAGTGAAAACTTCAAATAGTGTCACCAATAGATAGTATCAAAATTTCTATAGTGCAAACATGATAGCCAATGCTTTTCATTTAATGGTTATGTATTTATTTACATCAGATAGTTTGTGGCTTGAAAAATGAATAGGATGGTTGATTTTACCATCACCTAACCATGAAATCACAATAATGAATCTGATACCTAAAGCATCAACATGCACGTGAAAGGGCTTGCTACAGTCTGGAAAGACAAGGATGGGTGCAGTAACCAATTTATGTTTCAACTCAATGAAGGTTGCTTGGCATTCTGAAGTTTAGACAAACTTCATATTTTTGCATATTAAAAATTCTAATGGAGATGAAATGGTTGTGTATCATTTGATAATTTTTTTATAATACCTTTTATGCCTTAGAAAGAATCATACTTTTGTGGAGCTTACTGGCAGAGACATACTCAGAATAATTGTAATTTTTTCATGGTTTACCAAAATGCCTTCACTACATACTATATGGCCTAGTAAGATGCCAAAATGTGTAAATAAGAGACATTTATTTAAATTAAAATAAATTCATAGAGATAAACATCATTATAACATTAGGCGCAACTTAAAAAATATTCTTTGAACAAGGAAAAGACTACCCAATCATCAAGATGAACTTCCAAGAAGTCATGAATGAAGTCCTTGAATGCAGTCACCACTATGCAAGAGAAAACCATAGGTGCATTATTAAGGCCAAAAGGCATGAACTTTTATGTAAAATATCCCCATTCTATGGTAAAATTCATTTTGTATTTGTCTTCTTTTGTGATGGGTATTTGATTATAGCCATTGAAACCATTTGTAAAAGAATAGACTTCATAGCCTATCATAGATTCCACAACTTTATCTATGAATAGAATTGGTAATGGATCATTTACACATGCATCATTTAGAATGTGATAATATCCACATCAATCTACCTCGTCTATATGATATATTATTCCTACATCCTACATTCTATCAAGTTTAACCTTCATTTCTAGCTTCATATTTGGATTTAGCTTATATGGAAATTTATTTGTAGGTTGTGCACACTCCTTTAGTTCTATATGAATCTTTATGAGAGATGGATTAACTCCTCAGACCTATAAAAATTTATTAGTTAAGACATCTTGATAATCCTTCAAAAGTTTCATAACTTAAAAAATTTCAAGTTCTATCCAGTAATCACCTATATGTGCTAATTTAGGAACCTCTTTAGTTTTGATGTTTGCTACATGATTTTCGATGGGTTGATGGTAAATATTATGCTTTTTTTCATCAACATATTCTTGTATCATTCATTTCCCTTCCTATTTTGGAATTTGTATGCTGCACAACTTGTCTTCTTTAGTAGGTTTTATGTTGAGGTCCTTTAGTGGTTCTACTCGCCATTCAAGTTCAAATAAATTAGTTAAATCTATAACACTATCAGAATCAAAATACTTGATGTATTTTTATTTATCTTTTATTTAGTGGCATAGATGTGTAAGATATTATTCTTCTTTCTTGTCAGCTTTATATCTTTGTAATGTTGAATTAAGATTAGAGGCTACATTATTCTACATAGTGGATTCCATCGTGGTGATTAAGTATTTTGCACTCCCATGGCATAATAATTATTTGATTTTCTATAGTGCATTAAAAACTAGAGGTTTTTCATCTTAAAAAAATATAGATGTAATTTATTTTCACCTATGCCTAATATTTTGTCTCCTTCATGCTCTCTTGATGCATATACCATAATGAGAGTAAAGGATAAGTATATAATGAAAGATGTCAACCCATTAATATGGTGCCACATGTTACTTAGTCTAGACTTCAACACATTTATGAATATGAATTTCAAGACAATCACCTTCTTGGAAGAATAATCAATTATTTCTGATGATCTATGGTAGCTTAAACTTGTTAATCATGAGCTCACATACATCATCTTACTTGAGCTAGTCATTTTTATGAATTGCCCACCATGTTGCAACAACTCCCTTCAGAGCATAATTTAGATTACTAACCTATTGGATGATAATAGGTAAATGAACTTGAAAGCATAGAATGAATTCATTGATATCCTCAGTCACATAATACATAAGAAGTTATCTTTCATGTGCGAAGACCATTCTCATAGGTCAAAGTTCATGATCACCTCAAGCCCAATTAAGTATGTGAGTGTCTAAGTCTCCACTAACAAATGAAGATATTTCCAAAGGTAAAGTTCCTTATCTATTCATCTCTATATAATCTCTCATATGATCATCTAATTGATAGAGGAAATCAGCTTTTTAATGAGTAGGGGATTTTATAGACATAGATGCATAATCTTCTATGACAAACTGGGTTACTAATAACCAAGTAACTACTAGTTTGGGCCTCTATTATTCAGATGTCTTTATCTTTTGAGTGAGTAATGATTATACCTAAGGTTTAGTATGCTCATACAAGAAGTTTTATTCAACTTTACATAGATCTTTTAGATTTTCCTCAGAGTTCACCTTCATCCAGCTAGTTTCTTACATGACATATGGAGACTCTAGTTCAAACATAATGATGTATGGTTTATGCACACTGTTCAAAGTAATGATGATAACATTATCTCCTTAGTAAACTTCTAATTGATTTTTCACCATTTTGATAGTCATTTTACTATCATATGACCATTTTTTTCCAATCATCATAGGGTAATGTGTTTCTACTATCTTCATGTTGATGAATTTAAAGTCACCTCATAGGGTCAAATATGTGACTTTGATTTCAACATATTCTAATCTTCCAATAGGCTCATCTCTTTCATAGTTAGCTAAGCTCAAAATTACTAAGATGTAACTCAGAATGGGTCATCCAATAGCCTCCCATGTAGACCTAGGAATCATGTTAATTGTGTTGCCAAAATCAAAGACAACATTTGAAATCTCATAACTTGCAACCTCAATGCCAATTTGTGTATCTACATCCTAAGGCTTCTTTATCTAGACATACTAGACAAGATTTTGTGTCTTTTATTTTTTGTGATGTACACACTTTAGTAGATTATGTATCAGGTTTGAGATATTATAAGAGAGGTCTTCATTGTACAGAGTGCTTAAAAGTTTTAGAAGATATGTAAGCATAGTGATGACTCCATCTTGGTGCATTTTCCACATGATCTAGCCATATATTTGAACATCTATTGCTGTAACATCTTCCTTAGTAGTGTCTTATTGTATGTTTTTCATCATCTATATAACTTCATACATAAGCCCCTTATCTATAACTGGGTCTAGGTATTTGTCCTATTTTGATTTTTGGATTCCCTAATCTAGAGGCATTTCAAGTAGAGGCAAACCTTTTTATGCATGTTATTTTCATGTAACAACATTCAATAATGCATCATCCTTAGGTTGTGCACTTACCATATTCACATTCTAGATGGCCTTGTCCTTTCTTTTCTTCTCCAAGATATAAAAATCTTAGGTGTCATATTGGTCATATATTCTATAGTATAAATAATAGACTGTCTTTAAGGATTCAATAGGCAATTTCATTTTACATGATTTTACTCTCCACACATGTAGCATTACAAAAGAGGTCATTGATAGTCATTTCATTTACCACCTTGGTAACCTCCTTTATATCTTCCCCTAGATCCTCTTATGTTGGATTGATATCCTCCTTTATACCCTATTTGGTGTTGCATAGTGTTCCAATGCTGATGTTGTTGGGTATTATCTCTAATTCAAAACTATTGTTGTGCAATTAGTGGGGTCCAACTCATTTGATGTTGTTGCATCATGGTTGAGCTCTAGGGTGATACATATTGGTATTACAAATATGGTGGTGTCTAACTTGATGAAGGAAAATAACTAGAACTTGAGGTTGGTATTGTTCTAAACTAGGAATCCATTGTGGACCTATTTGGGTCGCACAACCTTTATCAACCTATGGGCCTAGAATTATCTGCTTCATCGAGGATATTTATTGTGTAGTGACGATTTAATACATTTTTGGTGATGCCTTTATTTATATCCTATAAATCCTTATATTTATTTTCATTGTAATTATTTGACTTACATAAATTATAATACAAATTTTGCAGGCTCTTAACATACTTTTAGAGAAGATGGCACTGTGCTGTTGCATGCCCCACTACTTGACAGATTTCATAGAATTATATATTTGGATAATAATTCCTATGATGTCCTTTTTTTTCACACTCTATACACCAAAGATTCAATTTAGGTTTATCTACCTCATGATCTTGTTTCATTATCTTCATAAAATCCTATAGTGTATTTTTCATTCATGGAATCAACAATATGAGCTTCTCCACAGTCTTCAATTTTCTCTACTCATAGGTAGCAACTCTAGCATTTATTGACCAAATTTGATCCCATAGGTCAAATTGGGACCTATATAGGTGAAAAATTGATCTTTAGATGTTTTTATGGGTCTAATATTTTTTCATAGGATTTTTTATAGTCTATTTGATGTAATTTAATGCTATTTTATCCTTGATCATGGTCTAATTAGTTTATGTGTCATTTTGAGCCACTTAATAGCCATTTAGGGGTCATAAATGCAATTGGCATGGTTTAAAGTTGTCCAAGTGTCTTAGTATTCTTTCAAACATTTAAAAAGTTATATTCCCTATTAAGAATGTCAGTTCCATCTAAATCTTGCAGGTTATCTAACTATAAATGAAGAAACCAATTGAAAAGGAGGAGTTTGGAACATATAAGACCCATGAGGGAAGGTGACACATATTAAACCATAATTTAACGTCTCATCAACTTCCTTAGACTAATTTACATGATTGACATACTCTGTAAGTGCCAAATTTGAGCTAAAACCATTTTGCTCCTTCATCTCCTTTTTAGACATAGAAAAAGTCAATGGGTTTGTGATTAGTATGAATAGATAAAGAAATTCTAGGTAAAAATAATTTTGGGGGTGATATAAAAATTATATAGATTCATTTTCATAAATTGTTTTCAAATATTGGCCAACTGTGCTTTATGAATCATCTCTAACAAGTTGACTATGTTTTTCTACTCATTATTTCCTACACCCTATATGTTTTTATCTAATTTGGACAAGTCCATATAATATAGTTGGTGAGGATAATTTAATATGATGTTGGATATCTCGTAAAATGATTTAAATGCTTGTTTTAGTGTTTTAAAATGTTTTTATGAGCAAATATTCTATGGTTCATAGATTGGTCTCATTTGAAGATAACAATCATGTTTTCACCAATTTCAAGATCTTCATGTTTTTATAGTGATTATAGGGGATGGTGATAGGTTTATCTTCATTTTTATAATATAATCCTAGTAACTTATCTATTTAAACTCAACCTTAAAATAATAACCATGGAGTGGAAGCTAAGAGACATACCATATAGCCAATTGCTTCATGATTGTCATACAGAGTCATCTGAATGAGTTGTGTTAAAGATTGAGAATGTTCATAAGAGAGTGAAAGAGAGTAATATGGTGATGGACACATATTTATCACATGGGTGATCAAGTGGATTTAATCAAATAATGTATGATTAGCATGAGGGTAACCTTTTCTTTCTACACACAGTCTCTTGCCATTAGCATGCACTTACAAGTGCCTAAAGAAGGGTTCAACATTGAAAATAATGTGAGAAAGTTTGTCTTAGGCTTTGAAACATCTTTATGTTTCATTTAAACATCATGATAGGATATCAAAATACTAGGAAGGTAGTTTCCTTGAACACATGGACCTTTTGTACTCACTACCTATCCAATGTAACTCAGAATGTCTATATGGAAACCAAACACGTTGATAAGGAAAATTTGAGATGAGAAAGGTTTTGATAGTGAGAAAAGTATTTTTTAACTTTTGGAAAAGTTCTAAACCTCATTGAAACCCACAAACCATGCCTATTACTTATAGCTTCATCCACTAACTATATATTGCAAGATACACCTATAGGTGGTACTAACAAAGAATTGGAGATGTCATATATAAGCATTGGAATATGATATGGAACCATATTTGAAATAAAAATGTGTTATATAAATCATATCAGACATATTTATAATGATATATTAACATATGACATAGGGGATTACCTTCAAAAGATGATGATTGTAGGTTTAGGGATCAAATCCCTAATAGACAAAAATAAAACACCTAGCCCTTTTGGAGATGCATTAGGAAAATGTCATCTTGAGATCTGATCATCTAAAATACAATTATTCTATAGAATTATCATTTAGGTCAAAATTAAAAAAGGAATAAGGTGATCTAGTCCTATGGCTTTCTTACTAATAAGGCCTAAAGATGCATGCTTAATCACTAAAATTACGTAGTAAAACCTAAAAGCCTTAATCTATAAAGGGAATATTCACCCAAGTTGGTATTATCAGACAATGCATTAATGTTTAAATGGTTTTATATGGTTTCAAAGAACAATTATGATCTATAGGTCATTAAAATAAGTTAACATGTAGGGTTTTGTTCTTATATACACCTATAATACAGCACACAGTCAGTTGTAGCTAACTATGAGGGGTAGAGAGAAAAGGGATTGGGTTTATTGATTTGTAAATAGGACAATATGGAATTATTAGGTCCAAATATTTACAAATTATCTTACAAGGTTTCAAGAGGGCCCATGCACTTCTTTCAAGTCTAATTCATGCAAGGCAACCTATAGGTACAATGCCTTGAATCTAAAATATTTAGGAAATTGTAATCAGTCCTAACTAATACAAGAGTATTTTGAAGAATAGAGTGATTAATGGAGATTATAACACCTCCATCATGATCATATTAGTCTCTATAGGGTATTTAAAATCAAAATAAGCTTACACAAACTTCTTAAAGTTCTATGAACACCTACAACTGGGTGTTTGGTCTTGATGAAGGTAAGAAGATGAAAATGCTAAAGAAGAGAAATAAGGTTTGAAAATAGCTTTAAGTTGATTAATTATATGTTAATAAAGTGTTTTCACACACTCTAAGTCTTCTTTTAATTTTATCATCTACTATTCATACTAGCCCAAAAGTGGTAGTCTGTACAATTGCACCAAGAGACTCATGTTGTTCAATGGGTAAGAATGAAGAATCTAAGGGAAAAGAGTGGTTTTTGGTGTGTGTTAAGCTTATTAATAGTGAAATAAATATGGATAACAGGTTGATGGAACCGAATCACATTGGCCTTGAGAAGTCATTCTTAGGTGAAAGTGACAGAATAAGAAAATTAATCCTATTTTAGAGGTTTTTTGGAGAGAGTGAGATGGTTAAGTGCCTAAATGGATGAGTTTGACTTAGAAATTTGGTATAGATGGTCCATAGGACAAAATTAAACTTAATAGACATTAATTTTTCCTTGGATAAGATGGATATACCTCACTATTTTATCTCATAGGTTAGCTAGTCAGGAAAATTAGGATTTTGGCAAGTGAAGCAAATGATGCCAAAATCAGTAAGAGACCTAATAATAAGATTTGGGGACCTCAAGGAACATATTTTTAGGTGTATGTAAGGTTAATGGGTGATAATAAACACTAATGAAAACTAATACCTCTTAAAATTGTTAAAAATATCTTACACATAACTCAACCAAGCAAGTTCCAATTAGGCCTAGCTAGTGAATGAGAAGAATGAATGAGAAAGAGTGATTGGAAAGTTGTGTAATGAATTTATGATATTTAATGATATATGAAAAATCATGATACACTATCCTAGTGTAATAATTGAGTCCAAATGGTCAAAATTGCATGTTAAGCCTATTAGGCCTTGAAGAAACCTAGAGACAATTGGGGGTCCAACTTCACTTCTAGCTCTTAGTGAGATTTATAACATATTGTATCATGTTTATAGGATGACATAATATGTGTCAAATCTATTTTAATTTAGTGGATATCATATAAAACATCAATTTGGCTCAAGACCAATTGAAGCCTACAGGAAATGAGGAATTAAACTCAATAGGGCAACTTTAGATGTTCATATCTTCTCTGAGATTGTGTATGGAGATCCAAGGAGTTTGGAGAAGTTATCAAGGGTGATTAACATAAATATTGAGGATTTTTTTTCATTTATAATGTTATACATTTATGAAACATCACTAAAGCTCAAAACTACCTAAAACCCTACTAAACCCTTAAAAATGAACTGATTAGGAAAATGAAGATGGAAATGTGCTCTAATGGACCAAAATGACATAGAAAGTGGTTCGAGGTTGTAGGGGACTCTCTCAGACTACTCCCCATATTTTTTTACTATATGGAATTGTATGGATGGAATAAAAAATAGGGTATTTTTTATAGTTTTGTGTGCTTTACAAGGTCTAGAAGGATTCTAAAGATGTCAATCACATGGGAAGGAAGATTGAGACTTAAGATAACTCTCCATGTCTATTTAATTCTTTAGGAAAACTCCTAGGTTCCTAAAAAATAGATTTCATCTTAGCAAGTTAGAATTGACATAGTTAACATGATAGTGAGAAGGGTGAAAAACTTTAAGTAAGTTGCTTTTAAGGTTTTCCTAGTGTCTCTAAGGCCATGGATGGTTTTGACACATGTCACTCACCACCTTGTATGTATTTTCATGGAAAAATGAATCTAATTTTGGGGTCAAGTGTGAGGGGTGACTGAAAAAGGAGTTTCTCTGATTATAGGTAGTGATGGCTTACTTTAAGAAAATTCTAAATGATTAAGAATATAGGAAATGCATATAGAAGCATGTTTTCAACCCTTCCTTCTTAGTATAATAATTAGACCTATCCTTAGTTAGTTTTGGGATGTTTTAAAATGGGTGAATGATGAAGATAGTCTTTTGAGCCAACAAAAAAAATTTCATGCCACATTCCGAGAGTTTCATGCCTTGGCTTGACACTTGTACTTTTTGACATTGCATGATTAGTTTCACATTACACTAAAGGTAGGCTAAGTATAGGTTGTACTTGGAGAAAAATATATTTCCTTGAGCTTGATTATGGCATGTTATAGATCATTCATATTTGTAATAATGTATTCCAACCATTTTATAGTTCACTTGCAATTTAAATACCTCTTATTCTTTAGAAACCTAAACAAGGCCTATGACTACAAGGAAGGGAAACCCTATTTTAGGCCAGTTGTAGGTTAAAATAAGATTTATTTGGGATTTGTAAACATAATACAAACCTCATATTATGCTTAAAAAATCATGTGAATTATCTTCTACCATTTTCCAATGTTAATCTCATTCCTTTTGCACCAATGCATCCCTTACTCTTCAAGATTAGGCCATGTTTGTGTGGACTGAGACATCTTTAGGGATCTACCTATAGGTTTAGGTCTAAGTTTTGATTGGTTTTTATGAACCTCATTCCATGTTTATCAGTTTATTATTCCATAATTTTCTTTGACTTCACTAGGCAATCCTCCAAATCACATCAATTCCATGCTTAGTTCTCCTACTAGAATACCCCTACCTACTTGGACTGAGACAGTCACCATTATACCCTTGTAGAGTTTTTTGGCCATTTTAGGCTTTGTTCATGTGAATTTAAGTTCACACTTGAGTTAATTTAACTCAAATTTCCTTCATTTCACTTTATATCCACCTTTAAAAATCCAAACCAAGTGCAAACTTCAAACTTATACCTCACTACTTGTCTTAGTCCATACAGGCCTATAGGTGAGTCTTAAGGTCTTGATTTAGGTTTTGAAGAGAAGAGGATTAAATCACCTCCAATATATGTCAATGGTAGTGAAAATTCCCTCTATTCACTTTGAAAAGCAAAAGAAATCCAAACATAACCAGTTGAAGCTCCTCATCTCACCTAAATGCTTGCATATCTTATTAACATATGTTGGTGTGTCTTCAAGATTAAAAGGAAGTATGTAGGTGTAAATAAGGATATTTAAATCCTTAACCATAATTATTTATATTTTATTTATTATTTAAATCATAAGAACATTGATTATATAACTTCCTATCTTGAACACTCAAAGACCATTTCAAAACCAAAAAAATGACCCTACTATACATTTCCCTTATTGTAGGTGTTCTTTTGTACTTTTGTGAGGGAAATGGCGAGATGGTGAGAGTTATGGAATAATATTAGATTATCCATCCATTATTTTTAGGTTTAAAACATCCTCATGAATTACAAACCCTCGAACATGTCATAATTAGACCTTTTCCTTCCATCCATTGTTCATTCTCAAATAATGACACTGGTAAGTGGATCTTTGGGATTTAGAAGCCTATAAGTGTGCCTTGAGACCATGTACTATTGGGATTCACATTCTATTACATGATATTTCCATAAAAAGTTTTTTAAAACTTACTAAAGATGTTGGCAAAGCAAGGCTTCATTTGGAATTATTCTTTGAGATGACCAGAGTGACTTTCAGACCCTTACAGGCATGTAGGAATCACTAAAAGATTTTAGTGTTTTTGAGGGTCACTTTGGAGATCTTAAACACTTACCTACCCTCTCATAAAATATTGAAACTTTACAAGATTGTCCTTCTCCAGGAGATAAAAAAAAATAAGTACTTAGGTGATATCAACTTATTGTCCACCCATTCATCCTCAAGAGACCAAAAAACATAGAGCTCTATATTTTGTTCTTTTAGAGACTCAATCCCCCAAATCAAATCTCTTACCTTGGATTGATCATCTTCATCTTTATTGCTTGCCAATGGGTTATCAGCACTACATCACCTTAAAAACTTCACACAAACCCTTCATGATTTGGTGAGCTCATTGTTCACGTATATCAGATGCTTGTTGGAGGTGAAAACTTGTTAGATGGTTGTGAATGCAAAATAGATAATTTGCAAGCATGTAAAAGCCTAGAAGAAGATTTATTAGGAATTTGAACTATACAAAACCAAAATTAACATGGTAATGTCTTGATAAGAATTAGAAACACCTGCAACCAATAAATCTATAAAACCAAAGCAAGACAAATTGAGACAAGCTTAAACAATGACCCTCTCATGGTTGCAAGCCCATAAAAAGTTACCAGGAGTGTTATCCATTGTTAATAACGGAGGAGGCACCAAATTATAAGTTATTATTATGAAAATTAATTTCACTTAGATTACCATCTACCCTCAGCAACACTCCTCCCAACACCACCTATACCATCCATACTAAGTGCTTGAAGTTGCCATTCCTTTACATGCTAAGAGAGAAAGAAGGAAAATGAGTTGTAGATGAAATTTTTTAAATTATCCTTGGAATCCAAACATGGAAATTGGTGTGGGGAGCTGAGGATACACTCCACCCACATTTTTAGCTACAAAGGATCTTGAGAAGTTTGTACAAGTGTTAGAAAAGGCCTATTTTTTAGGGAAAACTATTTCTTGACTAATGAACTTCACTTATAACTATCACTTAACATGACCCACGTTTAAAATCACCTTGGTTTCAAATTTACCCTCTTAGAAGTCTGTAAAAGTCCATTAATGGGCTAGAAAGTGGCCAAAAGACCCTTTTTTGCACATGAGAATTAGGAAATGACCAATTTATGACTTGTAAAGACATAAAAACATGATAAAGGCCTATTTTTTAGGGAAAATTATTTATTTACTGATGAACCTAACTTATAACTATCACCTAACATGATACTGACGTGACCCACATTGAAACTTACTTTGGTGTCAAATTTACCCTCTTAAAAGTTCATACAAGTCTATTAATGGGCTAAAAAGTGGCCAAAAGACCTTTTTTTACACATGAAACTTAGGAAATGATCAATTTATGAATTGTAAAGATGTAGAAACATGATAGATTACATATTATGACAATTTGACATAAAATAGACCTTTGACTAAGTTTGACCAAGGTTTGACCAAAGTTGACAATGTTTGACTAGGCCAATTCAAGGGGAATGAACTTAGACAAGGACTATAACAAGACCAAGTAAGATATATAGGAAAATTTGAGATGCCATAAGATGTGTATTAAACTTATTTAAAATTTTAAAATGATATGGTGGTCCAGGAAATAATTTAGGTGACAATTCGGGTGATAGTTCCACCCCAATTGATGATGGAACTTCCGAGAGCCATAACTTTTGCACCGTAGGTCAAATTGACTCACTGTTTGAACCATTGGAAAGATAAGAATGAGGAGAACATCATGAGATGGTATAAATATTTTATAAATGAAGTTTGAACCCTCAAAACCCAATGGAAGTGCCCTAAATTTCAATTTTAGTAGTGCAGTCTAAAAATAGTAAGTTTCTAAAAATAGTAATTCCTCAAATTCTATATTGTTTTAAATCTTGGAAGTCAAACCAATTAATATCCCTAGATATTTGTGACCTTCCACATTCTCCCCATGCTTTAAAAATGTGTATAAAATAATAGGTAAGCCAAAATGTGAAGAAAGACATCTTCCCAGAGATAAGCATATATTTGTATTGCGATCTTGAGTAATAATACATCTCTTCTCAGAGAATTCATTGTTACTATGTTATTTCTATGCTATTGAAATATTTTTCAACCAAAAATTCTAGGTTTTGGATCATATGGATTGAAATCATTTAACTAGAATTCAAATTTGGTAAACATTATCCAATCATCATGAATGCAATAATAGATGTGTAAAATATATATCCGTTCTACTAATTAAGATAGTTAGTCATTGGCAAGTGTGTGGAGTTGTGATATTATACTCTTTGGTGTCCATACAGGGGTATGAGTAGATGATGTTGATCAGCCACTAATCTTTTGAAGATCAAGTCAATAAATGCTTGGATTAGGCATTTACTTCTAGTGGATGCCCGTTATATGGTGCATATCTTGTAAATGTCACTTATCTATAACTTTATCAAAGTTAATTTCTCTTGTTTGCTCCTCTTGACATCTACAATGGTGCATGTGGATTATACTATGCATGGTTGGTTCATGATATGTTTAGTATCTTGGTTCTCAAATTTTAGTGAATAAACACACATATATAGAAAAATAAACACAAAAAAAAAATGAAAATTTGAAAAAAATTAATCTACTTGGTATTACTCAGTACCCACTCACTTAACAGAATAAAATAAATTTAAATATTTATGATATGGATTAATCCTACAACTATTTACCCACCCTGGTAAAATGGTTCCTTGAATATCTCTTAAAACCACAATTATTTACTATGTTAGTTCATGTATAATATAAGTTCCTTTCCATCAAATTTGTAACTTTTTCAATAAAGTTCTGAAACAACTATCATATAGTAATACTAGTTCATCCTTATGAAATTCCTTATGGTACAAATTATTATCATGCCATGATTTTTATCTCTATTTGTGAACTTCCTACATCCACTATGCTTTACATCTGTACTCATCTATCCTATTTAGTTTGAGAAGTCTATTGGTGAGAGTCTCACAATCTCCTAGTATCATGACCATGGCAATGCATAGACTAGGTAGTAAGTATTCTAATGGAATAACTAATTTAAGTCCATACACCTACTAGAATGGAGTAAATATAGTGGATCTATTATAGTGTGTGTGATATGCCCATAGAATTACAAGAATACGATCTTCCCAATCATCCCTCTTGACATCACAGATCTCTATTAGTATTTTACCTAGCACTTTATTAGAAGTTTCAGCTTGGCCATTTGCTTGTGGATGATATGTAGTGCTTTTATGATGACAAATAATAACTTCATAAGGAAGAGCTTTGATGGTGTTATTTAGGAAGTGCATGCCTCAGTCATTGACAAGCTTGATAGGGAATCTAAACCTTGTAATTATGTTTTCATAGAGAAATTTTACTACATATTTTGCACCACAGCTAGGTGTTACAACAGCTTCACCCCACTTGGTAAAATTCCATATCAACCTTTGTATAATTATTATTATCAGCCATGTCATGATCCTTACTATCTTCAATATGGAACTTATCAATCTTTTCATGAATTGTATTATTCTTATAACCAACCTACTCAATATATTGCTCCTCATAGTCTACCTAGTCACTTCTTAATTCAGTCCATTTCAAGTTTCAAGCAAACTCTCTTGGGATATGAGAGGTACATTATATATCTTGACACATAAAGGGGAAATGGTCAAGATGTTCCTATTCATATCATTAATAATGTGATATATGCATTATATCTAGTTAAAAGAGAGTGAGCACCTATTGAGAGAGTAAATTGGCAAAGGCTCACAAGTGAGATGATAGATGTGAGTGGCCTAGTTTAATTTTTAGAAGATAAGATAAGAATTCATGAGGAACAACATTACCAAATCTATTAACCCTCATTTCCACCTCCCCAATATTGATATCATTTATACTTGAACCCTACTCATGGACATAATTAGGCTTATCAAAGTCATCTTTTTCCCAATCAATTGGAAGAGAGAGAGTTAGAAAGATAAACTTTATTTTTGAAGCAAACCTTGATAGGAAGATTGATTTAGATAATAATAATATGAATTAATCCATCTTATAAAAAAAATAAATTGGAATCTAATCCCTCATTTCCATCTCCTATTACACCCCCACCTCAATAAGAGACTCCTAGATATTAAATACCAAGTGGGAGATGAGGTGGAGAATCTAAGACTAAGGAGATTCCAATTTTATTTAACACTTCATCCACTCCTTAAATTGCATCACTAAATCAAGAAGAGACTCCTAATACTAATATCCTAAGCTAGAATAAGGTAGTAGAATCATGGGAAAATAAAGGGCATATAAGCCTAGATATATACTGTGAAGTTGAGAAAGAACTTGATCCTATGTAAGCCCCTCCCCCTTTCCTCAAGAGACCTATTATTTTCCATGTCAGCTCTATTGTAATCCTTACCCTCATGAATATTCATATAAAATTCAAGAGATAATTTTACAAGAGAACCTAGGCAAGAAAATTAAAGAGTTAGAGTCAAGAATGAAATTGTTGAGTCAAGGTGTGATGGTAGGTTTAGAGCCAAAAGAAGATCTTCTGTCAAAACACACCCCATATAACCTTCCTAAAGAGAGTGATAAAGATAATTTATATTTCAATGAAGTGATTTTTAAATGGAAGGAAGAAATCTAAACTATTTTAGCCCAAGGTTTACCTCCCCTTCCTCAATAACTCCCAAAAGGATACCCTACAATTTATTCTCAATATAATGTTGAGTTCTATGTTCCACCTTCACCAACTAGTTAATATTGTCCTCAACCTATCACCCTTTACCTTGATGGACCTATGGTGTGGGATCTTAAAGAGGAAAATTTGGTTGATAATAATTTAGAACTCTTGCTGGAAGAAAAGATAGCTCCTTGGCAGCCTCATTGGCGAGTCACCTAATTACAATATGCCTAGCATTGGAATCACTAAGAAAGAGAAAAGTTAGGTTATAACAATTTAGATACAACTTGAGAGGCATTAAGAGGTTATAAATTTTGAAGAATAGGTGATTTCTTATGTTGAATCTTCTGATTGTGTTGATATTGAAGAATGTCTTCCTTGTGTCAAGAAGAGGAAATCATCAATGGTTCTTTCACTACTATCAAATATATCAAATATGGGTAAGAAAAAGTCTCTAATCACCCTTGGGATGAATTTTTTCAATCATTGGATCAGGTTATACTCCTCTTCAAGGAGTCTATGATCTAGTCAAAAATGGAGAAGGTAGCCTTGATACTCAAGTGGTTATGCAAAGAAGAAGAAAATTTTCAAATTTTTCCTGTCAAGAGGCATATGAATCCCATGATGATATGTTTGAAATCATCAAAAGGGGTTACCATCCTCTCATCCAGTTGGGATAAACACATCAACTTTTGAAGGATCTAACAAGCTTCTATTGGCCTCAATCTTCCAAGGAAGAAGAAACTAATCCTCTTGAAGTCTTGTGTACCAAGGAGATATAAATTGATCATAAAATGAATAGTTGGAAATAGTATGAGGTATGTGTACAAATTCAAGAGGAATGAATTTACATTGGAGACCTATTTAAGGATGATCTATTTGAGAGCATATCAAGTGAAGTGCCAAAGAATAGGTCTGATCTAGCAAGAATCCAATCCAAAGAGCAACATGCTTGGCACTATGATTCATATCATGAAGAAGAATATTCAAAGAATTTTCATTTTTATCCCTAGAAAGGAAGTATGCTTAATTTATAGTTGTGCACAGTTATTTGTTTTCTATTTTCCCTAAGTGCTTTGAGCACACGTGTGTGTCTTGTTGGTGTGTTTACTTTTATTAGTGTGTGTCCTTTGTTTTGTGTGGTTGACATAATTAGTTGTCTTATCTTGGTCAAATAATTATTGTCAAGTGTCAGGTCTTGTTATTTTTTCAGACTTTAGATGACTCCCTAAGCCCATGGATAGGATAGGGCTACTAATCTTTAGTATATCAGGCATACTACCCATATGAGTCACCATTTTATTGACCAAATTTGACCCTATAGGTCAAATTAGGACTCCTGTAGGTAAAATTTTTATCTTTGGATGTTTTTAGGGGTGTATAATTTTTTCATTGGATGTGTTATAGTCTATTTGATGTAATTTAATGTTATTTTAGCCTTGATCAAAGTCTAATTAGTTTATATGTAATTTTTAGTCACTTAATAGCCATTTAGGGGTCATAAATGTAAGTGGCATAGTTTTCAAGGTGTTTAAGTGTCTTATTATTATTTCAAGTGTCAAAGAAGTTAGATTTCCTATCAATAATGTCAGTCCCATCTAAATCTTGTAGGTTATCTAACTGAAAATCAAGAAACCAATTGAAAAGGAAGAATTTAGCACTTGTACGGCCCATGAGGGAAGGTGACACATGGGATAAATAAATTTAATGGATCTTAATTTTCCTCAAACTCATTTCCATTCTTGACATACTTTGAAAGGGCCAAATTTGAGCTAAACCATTTTCTTTCTTCATCTCCTTTCTAGACACACAAGACCAGCCAAAGGGTTTGCGCTTAGTACGACCAGATAAATAAATTAAAATTAAAACACGTTTGGGGGGTGATAATACACTTAGATTAATTTTAATAAAAAGTGTTCAAAAATTAGTCAACCATGCTTTATGAATAATCTCTAACAAATTGACTATGTTTTTATGCTCAGTGTTTCCTACACCCTATAGGTTTTTCTCTAATTTGGAAAAGTCTATACAATCCAATTAGCGAGGTTGATTCCAGATGATATTAAATATACTATAAAATTATCTCCATGATTTTTTTAGTGTTTCAAAGTGTTTTTACAATAAAATATTCTCAAGTTTGCAGATTGGTCTCATTTGAAGATAATAGGCATGTTTTCACCATTTTCAAGATCTTCATGTTTTGGTAGTGATTCTAGGGGATGGTGATAGGTTTATCTTCATATTTATAGTCTCCTCATAGTACCTTCTCCATTAAAACTTAGTGTCAAAATAATAATCATGGAGTGGAAGCTAATAGACATACCATACAACCAATTACTTCATGATTAACATACACAATCATATAAATGAGTTGTGTTAAAGCTTAAGCATGTTTATAAGAGAGTCAAAGAGAGTAATATGGTGATGTAAAAATATTTATCACATGGGTTATCAAGTTTAGTTAATAAAATAATTTATTATTAGCATGAGTTCAACCTTTTCTTTCTACACATAGTCTCCTGCCAGCATGCACCTAAAGGTTCCTATAAAAGGGTTCAACATTGAAAATAATGTGTGAAATCTTGTCTTGGGATTTGAAACATCCTAAAATTTAATTTAAAAATCATGAGAGTAGATAAAAATACTAATAATATAGTTTCATTTAACACGTGGACCTTTTCTACTCATTACTTGTCTATATGTAACTCAAAATGTCTACCTACAGGTGTCTTCATGAAAACCAAACATGTTGAGAATGAGCATTTGAGCTGAGAAAGGTTTTGATAGTGAGAAAATTATTTTGGAACTTGTGTAAAATTTAAAAACCTCATTTAAACCCACAAACCATGCATATTTCTTATAGGTTCATCCACTGACTATATATTATAGGATTCACCTACAGGTGGTACTAATAGAGAATTGGAGATGTCATATAGAAGAATTTGAATATGAGATGGAACCATATTTTAACTCCAAATTTGTTATATAAAACATATTATACCTATTTTTAATGATATATTGGTAGATTAGATAGGGGATTACCTTTAAAAGATGATAACTATAGGTTTAGGGATCAAATCCCTAAAAGACAAAAATAGAGCACCTAGCCCTTTTGGAGATGCATTAGGAAAAAGTCATGTTGAGGTCTAATAATCCAGAATACATTAATTATATATCATTATCATAAATTTAAAAATTTAAAAATGAATAAGGTGATTTATTCCCATGGTTTTATTACTAAGAAGGCCTAAATATGCACATTTAATCACTAAATTTAGGTAGTGAAACCGATAGGGCTTGAGCTATAACAGGACTCTTCACCCAAGTTGGTAGTATTAAACCATCCCTTCATGTTTAAATGGTTTTATATGGTTTTTAATAAAAAAATATGATCTATATGTCATTCAAATAATCTGAGAGGTAGTGTTTTGTTCTCATATACACCTACAGGACCCCACATAGTCAGTTGTAGCTGACTTTGAGGGGTATAGAGTAAAGGGATTGGGTTTATTGATGTGGACATAACCCAAATATGGAATGATTAGGTCAAAATATTTTAAAAATTATCTTATAATGTTTTAATATGGACCATTCACCACTTTCAAGTCTAATCCATGCAAGGCAACCTATAGGTACAGTGCCTTGAAGCCAACATAGTCAGGAAATTATACTTAGTCCTGACTAAGCAAAGAGTATGAGGAGTATGTGGAAGAATAGAGTGATGAATGGATATTGTAACACCTAAATAATTATCATATAAGTATATATAGTATCTTTATAGGAAAAATAAGATGACACAAACTTCTTAAAGTCCTATGAACACCTATAGCTAGGTGTTTGGTCTTGATGAGGGTAAAAAGATGAAAATGATAAAGAAGATAAAAGACGTTTGAAAATATCTTGAAAGTGATTCATGATATGTTAATAATTTTTTTCACAGAATCCAATACTTATTTTAATTTTATCATCTACTCTTCATACTAGCCCAAATGTGACAGTCTGTACAGTTGCACCAAGAGACTTATGTTGTTGAATGGGTAAGAATGAAGAATCTAAGGGGGAAGAGTGGTTTCTAGTGAGTGTTAATATTATTGATCATGAAATTAATATGGATAAAGTTTTGAGGGAACATAATCACGTTGGATGTAACCTTGAGAATTCATTCTTAGGTGAAAGTGAAAGAATGCAAAAAATAGTCCTATTTTAAAGGTTTTTTGGAGAGATTGAGATGGTTAAGTGCCTAAATGGATGATTATGACTTATTAATTTGGTATATATGGTAATTATGACCTAATAAAACTTTTTAAACCTTAATTTATACTTTTATAATATTTATATACCTCACTATTTTTCTTAGAGTTTAGCTAGTTAGGAAAATCAAGATTTTAGCAAGTCAAGTAAATGATGCCAAAATGAGTAGAGTACTTAATAATAATATTTGGGGACCTAAAGGAACATATTTTGAGGTTTATGGAAGGATAATTGGTGATAATAATAACTCATACTAATTTAGACCTCTCAAAATGGTGAAAAATCTCTTGCACATAGATCAACCAAGCAAGCTCCAACTAGGCCTAGTTAGTGTATGAGAAGAATGAATGAGAAAGAAGTTGTGTGATGAATTTGTGAGATTTATTGAGGTATGAAGAATAATCAGACACTATACTAGACATAATAAATCAGTCTAAATAGTTAAAACTATAATAATGCATGTTAAGCCTATTAGTCATTAAAGAGGCCTAGAGCCAATTGGGGGTCCAACTTCACTTCTATCTCCTAGTGATATTTATAACCTATTGGATCATGTTTTTAGGATGAAATAAGATGTGTAAAATCTTTTATAATGTATGGGAGATCAAAAGAAATCTCACTTTGACTCAAGACCAATTCAAGCCTACAGGAAATGAGGAATCAAGCTTGATAGGGCAACTTTGGAAGTTCATATCTTCTCTAAGGTTTTGCATGGAGATCCAAAGAGTTTGGATAGGTTATAAGGGGTCCTTAAAATAAATCTTGAGAAATTTTTTTGTAGTTATAACATTATGTATTTATTAAGCTTCACTAAAGGTCAAAACTACCTAAAACCCTACTAAACCCCTAAAAATGACTTGAATGGGAAAATGAAGATGGAAATATGATTTAATGGACTATAATGACATGGAAAGTGGTTGGAGGTTACATGGGACTCTCTCAGGATACTCACCATCCTTTTTTCCTATATATAATTGTAAGGATGGAGTAAAATAAAAGATATTTTTTATAGTTTTGTGTGTTTAACAGGTTTTAGAAGGAGTCTTAAGATGAAAATAACATGGGAGTATAGTTTGAGAATTAAAATAACTCTCCTTATCCATTTCATGGTTTAGAACAACTCCTAAGTGCCTTAATAAGAGATCTCATTTTAGCCAGTTAGAATTGGCATAGTGAGCATGATAGTGAGAAGGGTGAAAAACTTCAAGTAAGTTGCTTTTAAGGTGTGAATGGTGCCTCTAACTCCATGGATGGAATTGACACATGTAATTCACCCAATTGTATGTATTTTCATTTAAAAATAAATCCAATTTTGAGGCCAAGTATGAGGGGTGATTTGAAAAGGATTTTCTTTGACTATAGGTAGTGATGGCTCACTTATAGAAGAGTTTAGATGATTAGGAATGCATCCAATGCATAGAGAAGCATGTCTACACCCTTTCCCTCTCAGTCTAATAATTAGACCCATCCCTAGTTAGTTTTGGGACATTGAAAAAGGGGTGAATGATGAATATATTTTTTTGAGGTAGCAAAAGGTATTTCTACCACAATATAATAATTTCATGCCTTGGATTGACATTTATACTTTTTAACTTTGCATGATCAATTTCACATCCTCTTCTCATGCACATGTAACTCATTTTCTCAACTTGACACTTATCCTTATTACCTTTGGACTTGTTTCTTTTCTTCTCTCTCTCAATTTATATAAGAACTAACCATTTTGGCTATTATAAGAACTAACATTGTTACCTCATTCTCTCACCTATTTGTATCTTGAAAGCTTCTTCTTATAGGTCATGTGAAGTGTTCTATGAAGTATCAAGGTTGAGTGAGTTAGTATATTTAATAGTTCCATTATAAACCTCTTGTCTAGTCCTCCTAGCCTAAACATTCATCAAAAAATCATAATGAAATATTGATATGAGAAGATTTATATTAGAGAAGTGTATGCCTAGTTAGTCTCTTGGTCTCATGTGTGACATGCAACTAGTTGGTAGTTATCAAATAATTTGGTGTATCACCACCTTTAGGATAGTTTACTTTAAGTTTTCTCTCCTTTTTCCTTGTAAACATAGGTGTAGTAGTGATATAAAAGTGGGACATGAAGGGAGATATCCCTATCTAGAGATTCACCTCATTCTTAGGCTACCCACAACCTAGAGGTGTTTTAATTGTTCCATTTAGATGAGGAGAGATGAGACATCACCTTAAGGGGTGAAAATCAAAGTGACAATTATTTTTGGCATGCTCAATATGATTCATTGTCCAAGAAGTTGAAATATTTTTGGTATTGTCTTTCAACACGTTAGCCTTTGGAGGAATATATCCAAGCATCAATGACAACTTCAAAGTTACATTAGTTGGTCAAGAAGTATAGGTTTTCCTTTGGAATATTTTTGGTAATTTTTCTTTGTGTTCTTGATTCTCAATGAAGTTCCATGGCTAGTTTTAGTGTTGAGTATTATTTTACACAAGTTGATGCGATATCTCAAGCTTATGACATTCCCTATTAGCCTTTGTATGATTCTTATCAGCCTTGTCATGATCCTTACCAGCTTCAATATGACACTTGTTAATCTTGTCATGAATTGTATTAGTCTTATAACCAACATAATCAATATCTTACTCCTCCTAATCTACCTAGCCACTTCTTATTTTAGTCCATTTCAAGTTTCAACCAAACTTTTTTAGGCTATGAGAGGTACATGATAGATCTTGACACATAAAGGGGACATGGTCAAGATATTCCTAGTCATCCGATTCATAATGTGAGAGATGCATTAGAGTTTGTTAAAAGAGAGTGGGCACTTATTGAGAGAAAAAATTGGCAAAGGCTCACAAGTGAGATTCTAGATGTGAGTGGTTTGGTTTCATCCTTAGAAGATAAGATAAGAATTCATGAGGAGCAACCTCACTAGATATATTAGCCCTCATATCCACCTCTCCAATATTTATATTAGTTCTACTTGACCCCTAATAATGAACCCAATCAAGCTTATCAAATTCATATTTTTCCCAATTAGATGGAATAGAGAGTTGGAAAGACAAACTTTGTTTTTGAAACAAACCTTGATAGGAAGATTGAGTTAGCCAATAAGCAGATGAATTAGTCCATCTTATTAGTAAAGGAAATGGAATCTAATCCCTCATTTCCCTCTCCCATTACATTCCCACCTCAAGAAGAGAATCTTAGATATGAAATCCCAAATTGGAGACAAGGTGGGGAATCCAAGTCTAAAGAGATCCCAATTTTCTTGAACACTTCATCCACTCCTCAAGTTACATCATTACCTCAAGAAGAGACTCCTAATATTGATATCCTAATATGGAATAAGGTTTTCAAATCATGGGAAAGGAAAGGGGATAAAAACCTAGATAAAGAGTGTGAAGTTGAGAAATAACTTGATCCTATGCAAGCCCCTCCCCCCTTCCTCACAATACCTCTTATTTTCCATGTCAGCCCTCTTATACTCCTTACCCTCATGAATATGCCTATCAACTTTAATATATATTTTTCCAAGATAAACTATCGAAAGAAATTGAAGAGTTAGATTCAATAATGAAATTGTTGAGTCAAGGTATGATGGAAGGTTTAGAGCCATTCAATAATGAAATTGTTGAGTCAAGGTATGATGGAAGGTTTAGAGCCAAAAGAAGATCCTATGCCTAAAAACACCCCATCTAACCTTCCCCAGGAGAGTTCTCAAGATAAATTGAATTTAAATGAAGTGATTTTTAAATGGAAGGAAGAAATCCAAGCTTTTTTATCCCAAGGTTTTCATCCCCTTACTCAAGAACTCCCAGAAGGATCCCCTATAATTTATTCTCAATTTGATGTTGAGTTCTATGTTAAACCTTCACCAACTAGTTCATCCTATCCTCACCCTATCACCATTTTACTTGATGTAATTATGATGTGGGAACCTAAAAGGGAGAATTTGGCTGATAATAATTTAGAACTCTTACTGGAACAAAACATAGCTCCTTGGTAGCCTCATTGGGCTAGGTCACCTATTTACAATATGCCTAGCATTGGCATCACTAAGAAGGAGAAAAATTTTGAGTATATTACATTCCTTGAGGAGAAAATTTAGGTTATAAAAGTTTAGATGAAATTTGAGATCCCTTAAGAGGTTCTAAATTTTGAAGAAGAGGTGATTTCTTGTGTTGAATCTTTTGCTTGTGTTGATATTGAAGAATGTCTTCCTTTTTTCAAAGAAGAGGAAATAATCATTGGTTGTTTCACCACTATCTAGGATATCATAGATGGGAAAGAAAAAATATCTAATCCACCTTGGGATGACTTGTTTTTGGTCATTGTAATAGGTTATACTCCTCTTCAAGGATGCTATGATATAGTCAAAAATGGAAAAGGTAGCCTTGAAACTCAAGTGGGTATGCAAAGAAGAAGCAAATTTTCAAATTTTTCCTTTAAAAAGGCATATGAATCCCATGATGATGTGTTTTAAATCATCAAAATGGGTTACCATCCTATCAACTAGTTTGGAGAAACACATCAACTTTTGAAAGGTAGAACAAGATTCTATTGGCCTCAATCTTCTGAGGGACAAGAAATTACTCCTCTTAAAGTCATGCCTACCAAGGAGATACAAGTTTACCATAAAATGAAGAGTGGGAAGCATTATGAGGTATTTTTATAAATTAAAGAGGAAAATATTTACATTAGAGACCTATTTCATAATGATCTACTTGAGAGTAGATCAAGTGAAGTGCCAAAGAATAGGTCTGATCTACCAAGCATCCAATCCAAAGAGCAACATGCTTGGCACTATGATTCATCTCATGAAGAAGAAGATTCAAAGAATTTTCTTTTTGATCCTAGAAAGGAAGTATGTTTAATTGTTAGTTATGGATATTAGTTTGTTTTCTATTTTACCTAAGTGCTTTGAACACATGTGTGTGTCTTGTTAGTGTGTTTTCTTTGCTTTGTGTATGTCCTTTATTTTATCTGGTTGAGGTAATTAGTTGTCTTATCTTGGTCAAATCTTTATTGTCAAGTGCCATGTTTTCTTATTTTGTTTCAGACTTTAGATGACTTCCTAATCCCATGGGTGGGATAAGGCTACTAATCTTTAGTATATTAGGCATAATATCCTTATGAGTCACCATTTTATTGACCAAATTTGACCTTGTAGTTCAAATTGGGAACCCTACAGGTAAAAACATAATATTTAGATATTTTTAAGGGTATAATATTTTATCATAGGATGTTTTATAGTCCATTTTATGTAATTTAATGCTATTTTAATATTGATCATGGTCTAATTAGTTTATATGTCTTTTGTATTCACTTAATAGCCATTTAGGGGTCATAAATGCAAGTGGAATGATTTTAAAGGTATCTAAGTATCTTAGTATTATTTAAAAAATTAGATAAGTCATATTTACTATCAATAATGTTAGTCCCATCCAAATCTTTCATGTTATCTAACTGAAAATCAAGAAACCAATTGAAAAGGAGGAGTTTGGCACTTGTACAACCCATGAGGGAAAGTGGTACATAGGATAAGGTCATGTAATGGATCTTCATCTTTCTCAGACTCATTTCCATGATTGACATACTTCATAAGTTCCAAATTTGAGATAAAACCATTATGCTCCTTCATTTCCTTTCTAAACACATAGAACGAATCAATGAGTTTGTCCTTAGTATGGCCAGCTGAAGAAATTCCAAGTCAAATGACTTTGGTGCATGATAATAAAATTAGATTAATTAAGTTTCACAATAATTTTAAATGTTTTGGTCAACTATGATTTATGCATCATAATTAACAAGTTGACTATGTTTTTTTGCTCACTATTTCCTACACCTTATAGATTTTGGTCTAATTTGGAAAATTCCTTACAATCTAGTTGGTGAGGTTGATTCCAGATGATATTATCTCTCTCATAAAATTATCTCCATTATTGGTTTAGTGTTTCAAGATGTTTTTATGATAAAATATTCTCAGGTTTGTAGACTGGTCTTATTTGAAGATAGTAGGCATATTTTCACCATTTTCAAGATATTCATGTTTTGGTAGTGATTTTAGGGGATGGTGATAGGTTTGTATTCATGTTTATAATATAATCCTATTCACTTATCCATTAAAACTCAGCCTCAAAATAATAACCATGAAGTGGAAACTAAGAGACATCTCATACAACCAATTACTTCATGATTGCCATACACAATCATCTAAATGAGTTGTGTTAAAGCTTGATCACATTAATAAGAGAGTTAAAGAGAGTAATATGGTGATGTCAACATATTTATCACATGGGTTATCAATTTTATTTCACCAAATAATGTATGATTAGCATGAGGGCAAACTTTTCTTTCTACACATAGTCTCTTGCCATTAGCATGCACCAACAGGTGCTTACATAAGGGTTAAACATTGAAAATAATGTGTGAAATATTATATTAGGATATGAAACATCTTTATTTTTCATTTAAACACCGTGAGAGGAGATTAAAATACTAGGAAGGTAGTTTCCTTGAACACATGAACATTTTCTACTCACTACCTATCTATATATAACTCAAAATGTCTACCTATAGGTGTCTTCATGGAAACCAAGCACGCTGTGAAGGATAATTTGAGCTGAGAAATGTTTTTATAGTGATAAAAATCTTTTTTAACTTTTTAAAAATGTATAAACCTTATTTAAACCCACAAACCATGCATACTGCTTATATGTTCATCCACTAACTATATATTGTAGGATCCACCTACAAGTGATACTAATAAAGGATTGAAGATGTCATATAGAAGCATTATAACATGAGATGGAACCCTATTTAAACTCTGAATGTGTTATATAAACCATATTATACCTTTTTGGAATGTTATATTATTAGATGTGATAGGTGATTACCTTCAAAAGATGATGACTATAGGTTTAGGGAACAAATCCCTAAAAGACAAAAATAGAGCAGCTAGCCCTTTTGGAGATGCCTTAGGACAATGTCATATTGAGATACGAGCATATAAAATTCACTCATTATGTATTATTATCATAAAGGTCCAAATTGAAAAGGGAATAAGGTGATTTAGTAATGCAGTTTTTTAATTAAGAAGACCTAAAGATGCACCTTTAATCACTAAATTTAGGTAGCAAATCCTACAGGCCTTGAGCTATAAAGGGAATATTCACCCAAGTGGGTAGCATTAGACCATAAATTCATGTTTGAATGGTTTTATATGGTTTAAAATAACAATTATTAGCTATAGGTCATTAAAATAAGTTTAGAGGTAGGGTTTTGTTCTCATAGACACCTACAAGACCCCACATAGTCAATTGTAGCTGATTGTGAGGAGTAGAGAGCAAAGGGATTGGGTTTATTGATGTGGAGATAACCAAAATATGGAATTATTAGGTCCAAATAATTTAAAAATGATATTATAAGGTTTCAAGAGGGACCATGCACTGCTTTTAAGTCTAATCCATGTAAGGCAACCTATAGGTATAACACCGTGAAGGCAACATAGTCAGGAAATTTTATGCAGTCCTAACTAAGAAAAGAGTATGAAGATTATGTGTAATAATATAGTGATGAATGGATATTGTAAAATATACATAATTATTATAATAATCTCTATAGGATCTTGATAGGCATAACAAGCTTACACAAACTTCTTAAAGTCTTGTGAACACCTACAACTGGGTGCTTGGTCTTGATGAGTAAAAAGATGAAAATGCTAAAGAATATAAAGTAGGTTTGAAAATGGATTTAAATTGATTAATTATATGTTAATAAATTGTTTTAATACAATCCAATAATTATTTAAATTTGATCATCTACTCTTCATACTCGCCCAAAGGTGACAGTCCGTACAGTTGCACTAAGAGACTCATGTTGTTGAATGGGTAAGAATGAAGAATCTAAGGGAGAAGAGTTATTTTTGGTGAGTTTTAAGCTTATTTAAAATTAAATAAATATGTATAACATGTTTATGTAACTTAATCATATTGTATTTATCCTCAAGAAGTCATTCTTAGGTGAAAGTGAAAGAAAGCAAAAAAATAGTCCTATTTTAAATGTGTTTTGGAGAGATTGAGATGGTTAAGTGCCTAAATGGAATATTTACTTATCCATTTGGTAAATATGGTAATTATAACATAATAAAATTATAAAACCTTATTTTTTCCGTTTATAATATGGATATACCTCACTATTTTGTCTCAGAGGTCAGCTAGTCAGGAAAATCAAGATTTTGGCAAGTCAAGTAAATGATGCCAAAATGAGTAAAAGACATAATAATAAGTTTTATGGAAATAAAGGAACATATTTTGAAGTTTATATAAGGTTAATTATGTATTAAAAATAATGAGAAACTATCCCATCCATAATAAATTAGTCTAAATGTTTAAAACTTGTGAAATTAATGCTAAGCCTATTAGGCCTTGAAGAGTCCTTGAGCCAATTGGGGGTCCAACTTCACTTCTATCTCTTATTTAGATTTATAAACTATTGTATAATGTTTATAGGATGAAATAATATGTGTCAAAACTTTTTTAATGCATTAGAGATCCCAAGAAACCTCACTTTGACTCAAGACCAATTCAAGCCTACATGAAATGAGGAATCAAGCTCGATAAGGCAACTTTGGAAGTTCATATATTCTCTGAGGTTTTTTATGGATATAAAAGGAGTTTTTAGAGGATATTAGTGGTCCTTAAAATAATTATGTAGCAATTTTTTGTATTTATAATGTTAGACCTTTATGAAACTTCACTAAAGGTCAAAATTATGTAAAACCCTACTAAACCCTTGGAAATGACCTGATTAGGAAAATGAAGATGGAAAGACTCTATAATGGACTATAATGACATGGAAAGTGGTTGGAGTTTGAAAGGTACTCTCTCAATATAATACCCATCATTTTTTACTATATTAAATTATATGGATGAAGTACAAAATAGGGTATTTTTGATAGTTTTATGTGTTTTATAGTTTCTAGAAGGAGTCCAAATATGCCAATCACATGGAAGAGAAGATTGAAAATTAATGTAACTCCTCATGTAAATTTAATTATTTATAAAAATTCCTATGTGCCTCAACAATATCTCTCATCTTAGATAGTCAAAAATGACATAGTGAACATGATAGTGAGGAGTGTGAAAAACATTAAGTAAATTGATTTTAAGGTGTGCCTAATGACTCTAAGAAAATGGATGGAATTAACACATGATATTCCCTCCCTTATATGTATTTTAATATAAAAATTAATAAAATTTTGAGGCCAAGTGTAAGGGGTGATTGAAAAAGGATTCTTTTTTACTGCAGGCAGTGATAACTCACTTCTAATAGATTCTAGATGATTAGGAATGAAACCAATGCATAGAGAAGCATGTCTATAACCCTTCCATCTCAGTATAGTCATTATACCTATCCCCAATCAATTTTTGGAACTAAAAAAATGGGTGAAAGATGAAGATAGTTTTTTGAGCCAACAAAAGGAATTTGATGCCACATTCTAAGAGTTTCATGCCTTGGATTGACACTTGTACTTTTTGAATTTGCATGATTAGTTTCACATTATATTCTCATGCACATGTAACTTATTTTCTAAGCTTGACACTTGTCCTTGTGACCTTTGGAATTCTTTATTCTCTTCTCTCTCTCTCAAGTTATATAAGAACTAGCCATTTTGGCTATTGTAAATATATTCCACCAGAGTATGGAAAATCCTTTCTCATTTGCATACCATGGATAAATAAACACTATTGATTTTACCTCTTCTATGAATATTCATAGTGTTTTCACTTGAATTATTGATATTCCTTAGTGATGACTATTGTTTCCTTTGCATTATTACCTCATTGGAAAATCCTTTCTCATTTGTATACCATGTATAAATAAACACTATTGATTTTACCTCTTCTATGAATATTCATAGTGTTTTCACTTGAATTATTGATATTTCTTAGTGATGACTATTGTTTCCTTTACATTATTACCTCATCCTCTCACCTATTTGCATCTTAAAAGCTTCTTCTTGTAGGTCATGTGAAGTGTTCTATTAAGTATCAAGGTTGAGTGAGTTAGTATATTCATCATAACCTCATAATGAAATATTGATGTGAGAAGATTTAGATTAGAGAAGTGTATGCCTAGTTAGTCTCTTGGTCTCATGTATGACATGTAGCTGGTTGGTAGTTATCAATTAATTTGGTGTATCACTGCCTTTAAGATAGTTTAATTTTAGTTTTATCTCCCTCTTCCTTGCAAACATAGGTGTATTAGTGATCTAAAAATGGTACATCAAGGGAACTATCCTTATTTAGAGATTCACCTCATTCTTAGGCTACCCACAACCTAGAGGTGTTTCAATTGTGCCACTTGGATGAGGAGAGCTGATAAATATACTCAAGGGCTGCAAATCCAAGTAAAAACATCATCCACTTTAGTAACATATTGAGTTTACATGGTGGAAAACCTAATTCTAAAGCACAATATTTTGATGAAACACATAAATTCATATTTATCTATTAAGTAAAATTATACCTTATTCATCACATCATATAATATATGGTCATAGTCATAGACTGATTCTCCCAACTTATACCTTATATCCTTCAAGTCATAAATGGTTTGATTTGTACATTTTTTTATCTTGAATTATGTAACAAGCTAGTCTTTAATGTCTTATATACTTGCTTGGTGAACTTCTCTTCTATATATGAACTCAAGTTCTCTTTTGGCTAGTGCCCCTTCTAACTCACACTTTTTGATAGATTCATCAGTGATTCCCTTATCTTGCCATATTATTTCAAAGGTTAATAAGTATTGTTCAGGGTTCATAGACCCATCATCGATTGCTAGGTTTATGAATCCTACTAAATGACCCATTATGTAAACAAGTGTTGAGATAATGTACTATACACCTATTGAAATAGGAGGTTATGTTTTAAGTGGTACCACTTTTATACTAATATGCACACTAGGAGATTCAATGTATGCACTTTGTTTTTTTGCACTTCCTTCTTTTCTTTGTTTGGTTTCAATAAACTCTATAGCCTTCAAAGCCTTTCAAATTGATGTTATTTCTATTTTTATACCCAAAAGATGCACTTGTTCTAAAAATGGTCCTTCCCAACTATTTTATTCCTATCTGCCTAGATGAAAACTTTTACTATAATATGATACATTGGGCTACAATGACATGTGCTCTTTTGGTGAATGATTCTTTCCAATGACCTGTGACTATGTTTTGATACTATGCTTAAACCTATGATTAACCTAGGACTATGTTATACTTATTTAAGTAATTCTTCATGTCCTTATGATAATAGCCATTCTTGTAGCTTCACATTACATCTATCATCTAACTATTCTACTTTGACACTATTCTCACCTTCTTTTTTGAACATCTATTCATCATCTCGTTCTTCACCACTTCTTTCTATTTTATAGCATTAATAATCTTCTTTATTAATCCTTTGTTCTTCTTATATTTCATCATGTTCATCACATATTATTAATCATTAATCACCTAATTTACTACTACTCTTACCTCTACTTGTAGCTACTTGGGTATTTTCTATTGTTTATTTCATCTATTTTATTATCATAGTTCACATTCTGAATCTAGACTTTTCTTCTAACTCATCTTCCCTTATGTCTCCATTTTGGATTCAATTTCAATCCTTATTTAATCATATATCCATCATTCACCATAGTGTCACACACACACCCATATGATCGAATCAACTACTCCATATTGGCTGGAGTAGGCACCATGGCCTTATCCATAACCAACATCTTCACAAGGAGAAGTAGTCGCTAAAAATTTTTCCCTATAATTCCTTGGATAAATAAGTAATATGCAACTTCAAAATATATGTATCCTTATAATACAAAATCAGTGATGTATCCATTTATGGTGGTATTAACCGAATAATATATAGCCCTTGTCCAGTCAATTTCTAGTTTTTACAACCATTCTTTCTTCTCTTCAATCCAAATGATGGTTTCTTTCATTATTGGGTTAAATAAA
This sequence comes from Torreya grandis, assembly GCA_037957365.1. Taxonomy (NCBI): domain Eukaryota; kingdom Viridiplantae; phylum Streptophyta; class Pinopsida; order Cupressales; family Taxaceae; genus Torreya; species Torreya grandis. The sequence goes on from JARHVA010006249.1 coordinate 656,262, forward strand.
TAGTAATCCAACTGAGCTAACCAATTGGATAGAAATTTAATTAACTCACACCAAAATATTTTATATATTTCTTCATAGATATATTCTCAGATGATTTATTGTGTTACAAAACTAGTCTGTTTGGATTCTTCTTCTATGAAATTATATAATTTTTGGTCTAACCATGTATAAATGTCTCTTTACTCCATTAAAAATCTTAGCATATTTTCCTCTATAAGTAGTGTTTCCACACTCACCACACCATTGTTAGTAGAGTTTCCTAAAACATTATAACTTGCTAAGGATAAAGATAGCTAAGTTTTACTTTAGTGTGTAGGATAATGTAGAGAATTCATATTTAAGGTGGAAAAATAAAAGCATAGAGAAGATGAATTATTGTGTTTTAGATATAAATTAGGAACAACTAGGGTTTCATTAACATCTATGGAACATTCCAATTAAATTAGACAAAACTAAGATAAACATTAAACATGAGAATGCACACAAGGAACAAAATAAGAAATACAATAGGTAACTGTAACCAAAATAGTATTTATTGATCTCTTCAAAGGTGTAACTATATTATTCACACAAACATACATACATACATACATATGTAGACACCTAAAATTGGCCATCGATAACCTCCAACCAGGGTTTTAACCAATTTCTACCAAAATGCACAATTTGGCCTAAAACATTAAAACACATTAAATGATTTGAAATTGATATATTCAAGTGCTAATTTTGGCCATGGTATCATTAAATATGGAAATGCAATCTATGAAGTAGCTAACTTTGATCAGATCATTTTGAGTCAAAATGCCAATTTCACACTTGGGTACTTTGGATTGATCTTTTCTACCAAATTTATTGTATGAGACATGTGCCTTTGTTATTTTGTATTTGCAACATCATAAATCAGATAATGGATCCAATACATCTAACATCAACTTCCAATTCTAATCCAGTCAAATTTTGAGCCAATAATAGGACATTCTGACCAACTTGATTAATTTTTGCACCAAAGAGACAAAATTTGCACCAAAGTGATTAATCATGCTTAAAGCTAATTAATTCAAATCATGAGCCTAATTTAGAATTACATGGATATTTTTGAATATTTATTTTTGTAAATAAAAATGGAATATCTACATCATAAAATGACATCATTTCTCTAGAAGGCATCCTTAGGCCATAAATGTCTAAAATATCAAGATTAAGCCACCCCATGCCTCATTAAGACCCTCAATGACTCTTTATTACCTCTTTATCACAAATATTTATGAATACATTTATTTATTTTTTCCTAAAAAATTGAATGGATTCTTAGCCATACATCTTCGTCTTGAGATGGATGGTTCAGGTTCATTCTGACCATTTTGCAAAATCTATATAAAGGAGGCCTTGCCTATTGAATTTTAATCTCTTTTATTCCAAACTTACAATACCCAAATGCATTAAAAATCATTATATTTTAGTTTTATAATGCCTAAATATTGAGCCAAGCTAAGCCAAGACAAAGCCAAACATGGTGCCAAGTAGAGATGGAGGTAACCAAACTTCATTGATGCAGACTTCATGAGCACAAACTGAGTAAACCACTTCTAAAAGCTATTTAGAGCAACTGAAGAAGGTGAAAGAAGGTTTATTTTGAATTTTTTTGTGCTTTCCATTATATTCTTGTCAAATAATCCCCCCCTTTATGATAGGCTTAAGGTATTAGCATTAGTGTGTTTCATTTAGATTTGTTTTATTCACTAACATAATACTAATCGCCCCTTATTACAATCATAACTTACATAATGGCACACCCAGTGGGACCCTAGCCCCAAAAACTTGATTACAAAGGCTCTTTCAAGCAACCAACTAACCAATTTTATGTATAATTTTGGAATGGAGTCAAAAGAGAGAAATTTTAAGTTAAAATTCCATTTTTTTATAATTGTGTTATTTGTTCCTGGTAATGTCAGTTTTGCTTTCTATTGCAATATCATTGCTATCAAAATAGAGATTTTGTAACAAAATCATTGTTTGCTAAAAAATAATTTCATAGCCTTGGGAAGTGATATCATTCGTTAGAACAACAATTTCATTTGCTTGAGCAGTAATTTCACCAAAACAATGATTTTATCTGAAAACAATGATATTGTTTACCTTGAGTAGCAATATTGTCGACAAAAAAAATGATATTGTTTTCTATTTAATTTGGCTAACAATTTCATTTAAAATAATGATATTATTTCTTGGGTAGTGATATCATTGATTTGGCCAATGATTTCATTTAAAACAATTATTTTGTTTGGCAGTGATTTTGTAGGAAAATAACAATATTGTGTTTTTTGTCGAACTAATCCATAACAGTGATATTATGTACTAAAATTTTGATTTTACAAGAAAAAAATGATATTGACTGTGTAATAATGGGATTGAAATAGAGAGTTGAAATTTTTTATGTTGTTTGCTAAAACTCTTAAGTGTTTCAAATCAAGCCCTTATGATTGTGTTTTTGTAGGTTGATGGAGTAGATTAGATGTTTTTTTGATTGCATTTAACCAAACACACTTTCAAAGTTGGTGCTTAATGAAAAATTAGGGTGCTTAAGTGAGTGTTTTGATAAATTATGCTTTCAAAGTCACAACCTAAGACCAAGGAGTCAAAAGAACATCACCTAATCTTTTGTTTGGTGCTTAAAATTAAACTCACTTGTCAAATTTTGTCCTCAATAGTTGTTTAACCTTAGAATTTGATTGGCAAAAAGAGGGACGTTTCATGTATGCTCTTCTATCCATCCCCTTTAAGGAACTTTTAAAATCAAAAGCATAATCCTTATTGTAATTATGCCTATTCCAAGGCATATAAATAATGTCATCTAAATCACTCCCCAAAAACTTGCAATAGTTTGGGTGATATTGAAATTACCCTAAAGTATTTATATTAGTCAATTATTTTATTGCATCTTACCTTGCAAGGGGGACTTCATTACCTCCCACAAGTTATATAGAGAAGCTTTGAACTAGGTTTTCATTTCCTAGCACTGACTTCAACCAATCACACTAAGATCAAAGGTTTGAGTGGTTAAACCATGTTTTAGTGTTGGAGTTGCACACAACGTATCTACACTTTGGACATTGCACTATATTGAGAAAGCGATGGATGTAGTGGTTACAAAAAGGACAAGAAATTTTTATAACAAGCCAAGTGCCATGGATACATAATTTAATTATATTTATATTTATGGATACATGATGTGAAAGTCATTGGACAATTTATCCATCTATACATTCAAGAACTTGAAGATCTTAGACAAATCCCCACTTGCCATATAAGTGTTGTTGGGGCAAGGGATGCCTCAAGGTGCATGTTTTAGGAATGTCATTTGAGAGAGGGAGGGGTGTTAAAACCCTACTATATAATGAACATTTTAATTTTTTTATGAACACTAAAAAATAATCCTTTGAAATGACATATATTGATAGATTCCAATAATACCAAGCAACCTTGTCAGTTTAGGACCTAAGAGTGACTAATTAGTTGGTTTTGTCCTACATTAAAGTCTTTTTTGGAGTCAAAACTTGGTGTGAACAAATGATACAAACTAAAACACATATTCCTAATTTTCCTTTGAACAAAAAGGCTTTATGCTACCCACATGAATCATTAATTTGACTTGTTCAAAGTTCATTATAACTTGGAGTCATATCATCCACTGTGGTATAGTTATGCTATCCAATTGAGTCTAGACATTTTACCAAAGTTTGTTTAAGTCCTTAATTTATAATTCACATTAAAATTTGAACCTTTATAAGTTTTAAGGGTTGATGTATCAAGTGGGTTCGCCATTTACACATTAAACTTGTTTTAACTTAGGTTCAAATTTACATTTGAATTAAAGGTTATTTAAGACTCATAATCATTATAACCAATTAGTATACTTAACTCATCTTGTGTAAATTCTTTCATTTTAAGTCTATGAGTTAAATTTTAATATCCCATTTTGACTTGAGTCTATTTGATGCAAAGCTCTTTGCCTTATAAAAATTGTCAAAACTTTGAGAGTCTGTGTATCATTTATAAAGCGTAGTGTTACGCTAACAAATTTGTGAAACATATTTGCCTTAGAGTTTTTGAAACAAACATTTTTTAATATTTTTTTGAGTAGTTTATCATTTTTACACAACCCAAAACATTTCAAACATTGTTTCATAGACCTTTTTGCATAGAGTTCAAGTTTATACACATTTTTCAAAGCCAATCCGAGTATACCTTTGGGAATCTTTGTCTAGCATAATTACACCAATCACATTTGTTTAGTATATTTGTCAAAAGAACCAAGTTTTATACCATTATTTATGACAAAACAAACTATTGTTAAAGTGCCTTTTGTTTCATACCTTTTACCTATGTGATCAAGTTTATGTCCAAGAGTTAAATGCCTAGTTTTTGTTAGAAGTGTTTCAAATCCATTAGATTAAAATCTCATTTATTTAAAAGTCTAGATTTTGAGACTTTTTGTCTAAGAGTCCTATAACATTCCTTGTTTGAGCCTAGATTTTGATGTTACATTTGGCCAAAATACTTAGCAATGGTTTATTTCCTAGATTAAAATGATTTGAAACACTTTGACCTTAGCATTTGCCATTTCAATATTTGGCCCATTTAATTAATCATTTTTATAAAAGACGTGTAATGTTAGGTACTTAACTTTATCTTGTTTTATCAAAAATAATTTCATAAACCTTCCCATCCTTTTGATGAATCTTGACCAAGTTTAAACATCAACTTTTAGACATTGTCCTTTTAGAGTTGTTAGAAATCTCTTCCCTTTCTATCGCGAAACATTCAATATGGATCCTAACATGTATTCTTACACTCATAGTGGACTCATGTACAATCTAGGGATTATTAATGTGGTTGCGTAAGAAGAAATAGAGCAAGACCCCTATGTAGATAATGTTGTTTATGAGAGGGATCATTATATTCATCATAACACTCAAATAGGAGCATAAAACCAAGATCCATTGGCTAACTATTTGGTTAATACACCACCATACTCGAAGCAAGATCAAGAACAAATAGAGAAATACCTAGCTATGGTACCTACTATTAAAGAAAATTTTCCTCAACAATTATACTCTATTAATGCACCTTCTATGTATGATCTTTATTTGTTTGAGCATCATTTATTGGAGAACAAAGATGATATTTTTGTTAGAATCATAGAGGTAGGGGCCAAGTTTTTGATAGAATTCCCCCATGAAAATTTACCAAGTCTAATAAGAATGCCTCATAACATATTGTATAGTCAATAGGCTTCTTCTAGCAATCCTTTAGCTCTAATCCAAACAACATATCAAGACCCTAGTATGCTTGTCAAGGAAAGGACCCCATAGAGGATCACTTTGTATAGATGCAGATAGCATACCAAACCTACTTGAACCTAACACATAATTTTAACCCAATGACCATGTCAAGTAGGCCTCTCATAGATTTTTTCCCCTCAACTGGAGTGTTAACAGAGTTGACTAGTCAAAATAATTAGGGTGTAGATCCATTCATGTATAATACTTTGATTGACAACTTATTTCATATGCCAACCATCAAAGAAGTATCTTCTACTTCTATGTATAATAGTGGCCAAAACATAGTGGATAATGTGTAAGCAACATCCCATCCAAAACAAAGTGGTGTTAATACACAAATAACTAGCCAACAAAGTGTGCCCTTAATTAACACTATTAGTGGTTCTCAAAATCAAGGAGTAGGAGTTTCTACATCCCAGTATCAACTAGCTACTTCTAATCCTCAACCAGTTACTTCTTCAAGTACATAACTGATAGGATTAGGTAGCCATCCAAAAACCAATGCCATGCCTCAACAACAAAATGTGAAATATATTACTCCTCCTAAACAAGTGATGAGTGGTATTCCAAAACAATATAATCTAGTATACCAACATAAAAGAGGTTGAATATGTTTCCACCTCAATAGGGGGTCGCTACTATTTCATCTCATCAGATAGTAGTAAACATACCTCTTCAATCACAGGCTAGTGTGCTAATTCAAAAATAAATGATGTCTAAACAATAACATATAAATATTGGTTACTAATAGATTCTAAATCTTCAACATGCATTCACTTCCCAATAAGGATTTTTGTAGAAAGGAGGTTCCAATGTTTTTTAAATACCTACTAGGCAATAATTGCCTTTTATTCAAAATGTGCCACTCTTTCAAAAATAGGGTCTTAGTTCACAAGTTCCCACTCAACAACAAGGTTTGATTATTTGAAAACATGTCCCTTTTCAACCATAATATGTGTAGTATGGTTATATCCCTTCATCCCAACTAAAAAATCCTCAACATCAAACATTCATAACCAACCCTAACTAGAATATTGCACTATAACATGCTTAATTCCAAAAATCAAACCCTAATCCATTTATGCATATTCCTAGTCCATTTCCAAACCAATCCATCATACCCAACATATATCTCCATTATACCATGGTTTAAGTGATCCATTCATGATTGTCTAACCATCTACCTAGGCCAATATTCCCATAAGTTTCCTAGAGTAAGAGATATAATATATGAAGGATGCAATCATTTCCATCCAAGCTAGGAAACAAGGTAAAAGGTTTAAGTTGGATGATGTGTGTTCTTATCCTTTTAACATGGACTACTTATAGATTCTATTTCTTCTAAGATATGAGCCCCCAAAGTTTGATAAATATAAGGGGAAAGGTGACCCTAAAGCTCATTTAATGGAATTATTTATCGCATGCTAGCCAGTGGCATATAGTGAAATATACATTGTATTTTTGTTCTTAAGGAGTCTATCAGGGTAAGACTTGGAGTGGTTTTTAAGTTTACCCAATAATTTAGTAACAGATTTTGATGACCTTTCAAAAACGTTTGTGCAACACTTTTCCTACAATCTCAAACATGAGATTTCATTGGTAAACTTGATGATAGAAAAGAAAAAAGTTGGTGATATTTTTGTGAGTTATTTATAGTGATGGAGAGACCTTATAGGCTGATTTACCCATAGTTTACCAAATAAATAATTAGACACTGTGTTTACAAAAAAATTGCATAGTGAGATAGCTTATCATCTAGAAATACAATGTGTACATACTTTCAAAGAGATCATTGATAAAGGTTTGTTAATTGAACAATCCCTTATTAAGAAAAAAATCATAAAAATTACTTAAACTAATTATAATTAAGGTACCAATAAGGGAAATGGCTAAAATCAAAATGAATTCCAAACACAAGTATCACAATTGGCACATACCAACAATCAAGATAGACCAAAATAATTCAACCACAATAAGAATGTTGTGGGAAATGGAGTAACTAAGTCACACCATGTCCAAATGGTGTAAACACTATCTGTTCAACATATGCTACCTTTTCAACTTACTCCTACCTGACAACCTCTATAGGTAACACACCAAGCATAATAGCCTAGGCCTGTGCAACAAATACAACCACCTTTATCATTTTATGTTCCTCCTCTAAGGAGAATAGTACCTACTCACCATGTTTTTAGCAACCTTGGAGATTTGATTAAATCTATGTCTCATAAATTTTCTATCACTAATTTGATTAGTTAGCCTATACCAAAGCATTATCTGCAAGGCAATCCTTATCTTGATTGGTACCATGAAAATGAATTTTGTGAATATCATTAGGTCAATAAGAAAAATTTATGAAGATGTGTTCAAATGAAGCATTTGATTGAAAATATGTTAGAGAATGGGGAGTTCACATTAGATGGTGGTGCTTCCACCTCCAATCAGACTATTGAGATTTTTCAAAACCCTTTCCCCCAATATAACAACTAGCAACAACAACACCAACCAATGCAAGAAAAAAATCAACATTATCAAAATCAAAGGCAAAACCAATAGAACCAACAACAAAATCAACAAAACTAAAATAATGGATAGAACTAAGGTTAGAATGGTAATAACCAATAAACCTACCATACAATTGCACATGACTATAATAGAGTTGTAAGCCATATCGTAAGAAGTAGCATTAATACCATCTCCATTAATCCTATACCAAATTCTAATTAGATGAGACCATTGATAACCATACCAAACTAATCTAATCACTTCAATAATCCTTCTTTGACCTGGGACCATACATAGGCAAACCAAAAAATAGGGATTCCCACTTTTGGACCTTATATTGATAACTTAACCTTGCTTTATGACCACACACTTATGCACCAACAATTGAGACTTGTCCTATCTGGTCCCACACCATCACCATCATTTGTTAGGTATCATGGTCTTGTATTCAATCCCAATTGTGAAATCACATCTTGAATATCAAAGAATACCATCTTAGGCCCATAACCATCTGCCACTTCACCCATTATCCAACCAGTCATTCAACCTAAAAAAAACCATTTAACATTATCCAAGATAAGAAGTTTGATATTGTGGAATAATTACAAAAGATGCCCACACAAATCTCCATTTTAGATTTGTTACATACATCAACAATCCATAAAAACATTTTAAATGACTTCTTAAACCAATCCATTATTTCAAGTGACATATCCCCTAATATATTATAAGATTTGGTTGGACACCTAGCTCTAGCCCAATAAGTCACTTTCAACCAAAGCGATATGTCATCCCTTGGCCCATTCCATAATAGCCCATTATACATAAAAGTTTGTATAAAATGGCACAAAGTGAAGCATGCCCTTATAGATAATGGATCAGGTCTAAACATAGTGTCTCTTAAGCTCATCAAACTTCTTGGGTATATAATGGTAGATATTCAAGCATAGATAATTACCATCAAAGCATATGACAATGAAGAAAGAGAATAAAAGGGCATCATCTATTTACTAGTTATCCTTGGGCCTTTGACCCATGATACACTTTACCATGTGCTCGATCTTAATTAATCATACAATATGACTTTGGGAAGACCTTGGTTACATGAAATTTGTGTAGTCCAATCAACATTGCACCAATGTATCAATTTATCCCATTCAGGGATGGAAGTTTGTATACTAGGAGATTTGCATCCAGTCATTTATTTAAAACACCTAGAGGCTAAGTTTAAGAGTTATAACTATCACTTCAGCATGAATCTAGTGGCTAAGAAGGATAATGGAAAATCAACACTTCTTGATCCATCAAAGGACAACTAAATTAATCATAATACCAATGATTCCATTTCACAAATGCCAGCTCTTAAAGTATCCAATCATTTTACTATCTCGCCTAATGGTCCAGGGGAGTATGTGACCCAGGATACATTTCATATTGTGAACCTTCCATAGAATCCAAAGTCCTTTGGAAGACCTAAATCTAAGTCACTTCATCCAAAATGGCAATAAAAGAGTAAAGATAAAGGATCTATCATGTTTATACTGACATCTGGCCTAGAACCAAACCCTCTTGAGGGAGATGAATCATGGTTATAAATGACAACTAAGTTGATTTTTATAAGAGTGCAAAGTATCTTATTCCTAATATGATAATGGAGAATCAAGACTATGAAGGAGGAGGCCTCAGACCTAATCAACAAGGAACACTTGAGCCAATTTCCATGACCAAATATAAAAGACCCAATGGACTTGGATTTAAACAACCTAGGGGTGACTCCATATACCTTACTCATGTTCCATCACCATCAACTAGTGATGAAGATGTCAGTAGTAAAGTAGAGTCTAATCATAGCCTTTTTGATGACCTAGTTGAAACCAATATGTTTAACCCTCATTCCATCTGTACTCTTACCCTAATTATTTGTCACAACCCACTACCATAATATTATCCCCAATTGAGAGATTGGGACTAGCAAGAGTGTAATATATCAATTCATGTGTTTCAAAATGATAAGGCTTTCTATGATTTTTTAGGCCTTAGAGACAATGTTTCATTAGGGGACCATAAATTAGGGTTCTCAATTAAGTTGGATCTTACAACATATTTTGGAGAGTGGGTGAACACCCTTAGCCAAAACCAAATAATTAAAACATTGAGGTCCTAGATTGAAAACCTCTTTAAGGCACTTTTTTACTAGGGTAAAATTAAATAAAAAGGCTAGTCTAGTGGTGAAAACCTATTCTAGGTGCCATTAGATGGGGGTGTTCAACCTTCTTCAATTATAGCTTAAGAGACCACAGTGATGAACTTGTTTATGAGTCTAAGTTTAGTTTCGAAGAACAAAAATATTTTGATTGAATCATTCAGGAGTTTCCAATAGTTTTTGTTACATGGCCCAAACTTCCATTAGGGGACTCTAATTTTTTCATGCCTAGGGGAGCTTGAAGAGCTAGTCATAGAAGAGGACTCTAATATTTCCAACTAGTTCAAATATTTTCCCACTATCATTGAAGATGGTTTGACCCTTCTAAAGGAAGATATGACAAAGGTTAACACTGGGTCCTTAGATGACATAAAGTGGATCAAGCTAGGTGCTTCCCTTACTGAGAAAGAGTGTGAAGTCCTTACAACCCTTTTGTGGGATTTTGTAGATATTTTTGCATGGGCATATTCTAACATGCTAGGTTTGGACCCAACCTTGGTTTTACACCACCTTGTGGTCAATCCTGATGCCAAACTAGTAAAATAAAAGTTGCATAAGATGCACCCTCACATTGTTATATTGGTAAAGAAAGAGTTATAAAAACTCTTAAAAGAAGGATGTATTTGATCCATTGACTACTTATAATAGATATCTAATGTTGTAATTATTAGTAAAAAGCCTAAAATAATTAGAATATTTACTAATGTTTGAGACATAAAAAATATTGTCCTGAGGAGAACTTTCCATTACCTAATATTGACATGATCATTGACTCCATAGCAAGTTATGAGATGCTTTCACTCATGGATGTCTTTTCAAGATACAACCATATCAAAATAACACCAAAAGACCAACATAAGACCATATTCAACACTCCATAGGGCACATTCTGTTATTAGGTAATGTCGTTTGGTCTTAATAATGCTAGATCTACATACCAAAAAGCCATGACCATCATATTCCATGATATGATACATGATATTGTTAAAGACTATGTCGATGACATACTAGGCAAATAAAAAATTAGGGCCAACCGTCCAATAGTAATACATAGAATATTTGAAAGACTGCATGAGTATAAAGTTTGATTGAATCCAAATAAATGTGTATTTGGAGTAAAATAAAAAAAAATACTTTGCTTCATTGTGTCTCATCGAGGCATTGAAGTTGATCTAGCCAAAGTCCAAGCTATAAAAGAGATGAACCCACCAACTACTTTGAAGTAGATTCATAGTTTTTAGGGCAAGATATAATCTATTCTATGATTCATATCTCAATTAGATGACAAATGCCATCCTTTTACACATCTTCTAAAGAAGGGAGTCAAATTTCACTGAGATGATCACTTCTAAATAGATTTTCAACAAATCAAATAATATTTAATGAATCCACCTATTTTTTTGCCTCTTATGTCAAGAAATCCATTCTTGTTGTATCTATCAACTATTGACAATAACTCAGGGTCACTTTTGGCTCAACATGATGACAACAGAAAAGAATATGTTATATACTATTTCAGCCATACACTAGTTATGTATGAACATAATTATACACCCATAGAAAAAGCCTATTTAGACATGGTCTTCACAACTCAAAATCTATATCATTACATGTTAAATAATAAGACCATGATTATTTCAAAATTAGATCCACTTAAGTATTTACTATCTAAAAAAACTTTTTAATGCTGCATGGCCAAGTGGATCATGATCCTAAGTGAGTTTTACATTGAATACATCAATAAAAAAGCTATTAAAGGGTAAGTTATTATAGGTCAACTTTCTAAAACACCCCTTATAGATATAGATCCACTCACATTCCAATTTCTTGATGAATCCATGATGACCATCATTGATACACCACTTGAGGAGTAGCACTAGAAGTTGTATTTTGATGGATCATTCACGACACATGGATTGAGGGTAGGCCTTTTATTTATTACACCACAAGGGGATCCAATCCCTAAATTATTCAAGATCAGTTTTCCTTGTACCAACAACATGGCCAAATATGAATCACTTATTTCAAGGATCACCAAGTGGTATAATGGAATGTATCTCATCTCAAGGTTTATGGTGATTCTTAGTTAATCATCAATCAGGTTACAAACCATTTTTAGATCAAAGATGACAAGCTGGTTCCATATAAGGCCATGGTTGACACTCTAAAATAATAAATTACCAACATTTAATTTGAGCATATACCAAGGGCTAGTAATAGAAATAAAAAAACTATGGCCACTATTAGATCTTTGATTCAAAAAATAAACATATCTAAAGAGTATCAATTACTTATCGAGAACTTACTAGAACTAGATCATGAGCCTTCAACCATCATGATGGTTTGTGATATTATTGGTCCTAGTTATATTTGGTACTCAGACCTTTAAAACTACCTTCATGACCAATTTTACCACTTGACCTCTCCCAAAAATAAACTAAAGCCTTCATCTACCAAGCCACTCACTATACCTTACTTGGATCCACCCTTTACTACCATAGTTTTGATGGAACTCTAATTCATTATTCAACTTCAGTAGAATCTATGTTAGAATTATAGGAGTACATGAAGGAGTATGTAGAGCCCACACTAGTAGGGATGTCCTATCTAGAAATCTCTTGCATATTGGTAATTATTAGCCCATGATGGATGTAGTTGCATCTACATATGTAAAGAAGTGTGACAAATGTCAATAGCACGCTAATTTGATTCATTCCCAACAAAGAATCTAAAACCAATGTTGATACCATGGTTATTTGCTACATAAGGCCTTGACCTCATTGGGAAGATCAATCCCACCTCATTTTATGGCCATAAATATATACTTATCACAACTAAATATTTTACTAAGGGGGTTAAAGCTATACCCCTCGCTTACATGACTACAAATCAAATTTCCAAGTTCATTTTCAACTATCTCATTTGCCGCTATGGTATCCTCTCTGGCATTATATTTGATAATAAAGGATCATTTAAGGATAAGGATGTTGATAAGCTATGTTTCAAATATAACACCACACAAAATTTTTCTATGACATATTACCCTCAAGGTAATGGTTAAGTTGAAGCATCAAACAAAACCACTATCAACATTCTCAAAAAGATTGTCAATGATGGCAGTCTTGATTGACACCTTCAAATATTATGCACCCTTTGGGCATACCATACCAATCACTAGACATCCATAGGAGCCACTCAATATTAATTTATTTATGGTACAGAAGCCATCCTTCCCATTGAGGTCGAGTTGCCATCTCTATGCATCTATTTTAAGCATGTCCTAGATGATCATGACTATTAAGTAGCTCATTTGCAAGAGCTAGGCCTACTTGATAAAAAATGCATATCTATGTTTAAAAATTTCCAAGCTTATTAGAATCAACTCAAAGGCCATTAAAATTGACATGTCAAGCATAAAACATTTGAACTTGGTGATCTTGTTCTTATAGAAAACCAAAAGAATACCATGACCGAAAAGTAACATAAAAGGTAAGTTCAAACTCAATTGGGTTGGTACTTTCATCATTAAAACAAACTTTGGAAGTAGAGCATATAGGCTTGCCACACCAAATGGCCATCAACTTGATGATTTAATGAACATTATCCACCTCAAGTGGTACTATGCTTGAGTGACTTGGTGAATTGTCTATAAGGACTATTTCAAGTTGTATCATTTTGTTAATTGTTTATATAATATATTTTTTACCAACCTATCAATTTTCATATCACATGTCTATTTTACCATACATTCCCCATCAATTGAGTTCATTTTTTCCCTCCCTACTTGGCCCTATAACCTTTGTTCCATTCTATTTGATTCCATCATCACTTTTAGCAAGAGCATTCAAATTTGGTTTCAATATTGGTTTCATACATTTCAAATGGAGGTAGTATTTTGGAGCAGTATGACATATATTTGGTAGTTGCATCCATCATCTCTTATTTCATTCTCTCTCATTATCTTAATCCTAATTATAACTGCCTATGGGAAAATTAGTCCCAGTGATCTATGCCCTTGTATCCTAGTTATAACCACCTATGGGTAAACTAGGGGAAACACTTGTTTATTATGCCTTGACCATACCAACTAGCCATTCTCTATGTCATACTATGACTTTATACCAACTATACCTATTTTTTTTGAATTGACTGCTACATTAATTAGATTCCTTCACTATAAGACAAAACTGTAGTGAATTGAGGTCCTAATCTAAGACTATATAGGTAGTGCTTGATACTTATTGAGGTTATCTCAGTCACCCTTTCTAGCCACACTCTCACCATTTTTTGAGCAACTTGAGCCATGCTCTCACCATTTTGTGAGCAACCTAATCCACGCTCTCATAGTTTTATGAGAAACCTAAGCCATGCTATTATTATTTTGAGACCAACATAAGCCATGCTATCACTATTTTGTGAGCAACCTGAGCCATGGTCTCGCCATTTTTCAAGAAACTTAAGCCATGCTCTCACCATTTTATGAGCAACCTAAGTAATGCTCTCACCATTTTATGTGATTGAAAAATTTAGTGTCTTGTCATTCTCTATCGATTTGAGATACTCTAAAAAATTCAAAAACATTTGTAAAACTATTAGAAAAAACCAAAAACATTGACCACTCTTTGCCTTAAGGATCATAGGAGTCAGTCCTTAGGCATATTTCAGCCAAGTCCTCATGATGTTCTACTATGATGCCTACCATCACATGATACAATAAAAATAAGATTTAATAAGTCTATTCAACAATGGTAGCATCATCATCTCCTCAACATTGAAATCATGATCATATCCCAAATAGAATAATTAAACAATGAATGAATTTCAACCTTTGTTAGTTCAGATGAGCATCTCCCTACTAACAGGTTGTTCCAATTCATCATTATCCTCTATAACAAGTTATCATCATCATGTTTTCAATCATCGACCAAATCAATCATGTTTTCCATAACCAGGGTATAATGATTATAACCACTTATGGGCAAATCATTGTACACTATCCCACCTGAATTTCTCAATGAATATAACTACCTTTGGGAAAATCACTGTGTTCTCACCAATTTTACTTTCTTTTTTCCCAAATAGAGTCAATTTTTTATCTTATTTGTCTATTCTAACAGGGGTAGCTCCATTTTCTTAATGATTATAACTGCCTTTGGGTAAATCATTATGTTATCATATGATGTTGCCACTATTAGGGTTTAATGCATATAAACACCTTTGGTAAAACCATTGTACACTGACCCACATGTATTCTCAGTGATTTTGTACTACTTTTTCAAACTCATTGTGTTTTCACCCCATCATCTTCCTTTCTTTGGTTCCTTCATTTTGCTTATTTCTTTTTAAGGGACCATTTACTGACATACTTATGCCAACCATTCCCTCGAGGGGGAATCTTATAGTTCATATATTTCAATTGAATTTGTAAGCATACAAGACCTTTTCATTATTTGAGAAGATGTTAGTATGCCTATATCTTTTAATTCTTTCCCAAATAAGGCAAACTGTAGACACCTAAAATTGGCCACAGATAACCTCTAACTAGGCTTTTGACTAATTTCTACTAAAATGCACAATTTGGACTAAAACACTAAAATACATTAAAATATTTGAAATTGATATATTCAAGTGCTGATTTTGGCCAAGGCATCACAAAATGGGGCAATTCAACTTATGAAGAAGCTAACTTTGATGAGATCATTTCGAGTCAAAATGCCAATTTCACACCTAGGTGCTCTGGATTGATTTTTTCTACCAAATTTATTATATGAGACATATGCCTTTTTTATTGTTTTTTTACAACATACTAAATGGGATAACGGATCTAATACATCTAACATCAACTTCTAATTCCAATCTAGTCAAATTTTGAGCCAATAATAGGACATTTTTACCAACTTGATTAATTTATGCACCAAAGGGCCAAAATTTACACCAAAGTGACTAATAATTTTTAAATATAATTAATTCAAATCATGATCCTAATTGATAATTCCATGAAGATTTTTGAATATTTATTTTTGGAAATGAATATTGAATATTTGCATCATCAAATGACATCATTTCTTGGGAAGGCATGTCTAGGCTATAAATGCATAAAATATCAAGATTAAGCCACCCTATGCCTCAGTAAGACCCTCCATGCCTCTTTATTGCCTCTCTATCCCAAATATTTATGAATTTATTTATTGATTTTTGCCTAAAAAATTGAATAGATTCTTAGCCACACATCTTCATCTTGAGATGGATGGTTCAAGTTCATTCTAACCATTTTGCAAAATCTATAAATAGGAGGCCTTGCCTATTGAATTTTAAACTATTTTATGACAAAATTATAATTCCCAAATTCATTCAAAATCATTACATTTTAATGGTATAATACCAAAATATTGAGCCAAGCCAAGCCAAGCCAAAACCAAACATGGTGTTAAGGAGATATGTAGGTAACCATACTTCATTGATGCAGAATTCATGAGCACAAAATGATAAAACCACTTCAATAAGATATTTGGAGAATCCAAGGAGGTGAAATAAGGTTTCTTTTACATTTTAATTATGCTTTCCATTATATTTTTGTCAACTAAGCTCCCCCTTTGTGATAGGCTTAAGGTGTTAGCATTAGTGTGTTTCATTTAGATTTGTTTTATTCACTAACACAATAATAATCTCCCCTTATTGAATCCTAGGTCATAACATACATACATACATATATAGTCATTTTTAGTCTATGATTATTCACATTCTTCTCATACTTGGTGCCAAAAGAGGAGTCTATTCATATTCTAACTTATTATGATTCATGGAGGTAGGATAAAATATACATATATCTAATAAAATGAATACATAATACACAAATATCATAAGAATATCCTATGAAACTTTACTATCCATTTTATTCTCCCAATAGCTATAGAGTCTACACATATAAATACTAATAATTTACCACAAAAAATACCAGTTATAAAGTCTTTTTCTATGCTGACACAACATGAACAATATGGTCACTTGTTCACCATGCCACCTAGGTTTAGATAGTGCATGTCGTAGTTACATGATCCACACTCATATATCTTATGATTCTCCCATAACACCTATGCTAAAAACTAACATTATTAATCTAATATACATATCTACTTAAACCTTTATAAATAAGTGAATACATATTTACCATTACTTAAATAAATAACATAATTCCATTTACAAGTCACTCAATAATTAGATCTTGGTAACTGGGACCATCTCCTTCACTCTCACTCTCCAATACATCATGACTAGAGCTAGATGTTTCACCATCCCCCTAGATCAAGTATGATATTGATGTCTCTTCACACTATTCCATAATACAACTACTTCAGACAATAACTCTCCATGCTCCTAATGTAGACATATATATTCATCCACTATCTTGCTACATATGCCACTCAGAACATCAGGTGAGGGAATAACTCATCTTTGTAGTTATACGCATTCCTCATCCCTATTCATAGCTACTCATCTATATGCCAAAATAATAATGACTATTTGATAAAATAGGTGTGGCATGAATGCCTACAATATATGTGGCCCTCTCCACTAGTCCATTGTCCATGACATCATGAGGGATAGGTTGTGTCAGTACTCAAAGCACAAACTCAATAGTAGTCTCCCAATACTCATCATTACCTAAACCTACACCTACCAACACTACATTAGATACTTATCTAAGTAAATTAATAAAAATAAAAGCTAAACATATATTATAATAATAATAATAATAATAATAATCTATCCTCAACTTCCCTAATGGGTTTAACATCCACTGCATCCTCCATGATAACCTTACCTCTTGGAAATAATGGTTCACATATACGTTGCACCCACCATGATATGTATGCATCAGTTGCTCCTACTTCATCCATGTATGGTATATATAACACCTTATTTCACTCTATCAATAAAATCAATGCTATCTCCACCACTTATCATTTGGGCCTACTCCCTAGCCTCATTGGAGCCTAAAAAATACTCACCCAAACCTATGATGTTGGTGGAAAATCCTGAGCCTCACCAAACTACCTTATTACTCACTCATTCTAAAATATCTTGAACACATTGACCCAAAGATCATGTAGCCAATAACTCAAACATTTCGTGATTGAACACCATCCTCTGACCATGCCTCAAAGCCCCTGTAGGGTTTCCAAATAATATCTCCAACAGTAAATATATACAACACATAACAACAATACATCATGCTCCTCTTGGGCATGTGTTCCATACCATTCCATCTCTCTACAAACATATGTGGGTGAGCCTAGGTCATCCAAAGAAACCCCTCCAGTCTGGTCACTATGATATGCTCATAGGCCCAATAATATAATAATGTCAAAGGCTCAATGCCTCCCATGCACAAATATTAAGTGAAATGGTATAAATCCTAATAAATTAGGGCTAGCATAATGTGACCCCATGAGTATACAGACCTATGCTCATTTATATCCTACAAAATATATTGCATCTTGTATGAGATAAATACCCCATCCCATACAAAATAACCAAGGAAGTCAATAACACCACCAAAAACATCTATAACTACAGAACATTAGTCATAAAAATCAAAGACAATAATACATCACTACTACTCCCTACATAATACATGCCTAAAGGAATCATTGTAAAGTAGTTCATATTCTGCTCTATAACTTAGTCTTCAATGACCTTTTGTAACACTACCCTTTGACCCATAATGGGAAATATAAGGATACTATAGACATCCTCCAAAATCACAATTGTCTCCTCAATGGGCAACAAAAATGTACAAGTATCGATGTTCCACCTCTCGTACAATGCTATCATCATATTCCTATCCTAAGGTATTGGAGCTAGTGATGCCACATAGCCCAAACCATCTCTATCGATCACATCCCTCTTGGAATATGTCCAGGGTAGTCCTCATAAAAAATACATCATATGGACACTTTATAACTCTATCATAGACACATCCACCTATAAAATATAGCCAAATCCTGCATTAAAACCCCAAAATATGGGATAACTATGTAGTAAAAATCATTAAGCATAAATCAAAAACAAAACTAAACAATTTGTATTAGTGGAAACTAGCATTACATCTTGGACAATAATGTTAGATAATAGCTCCATAATCAAGATAGTGGCACCACACTTAGGACACTAGCACCATACTCAAGACACTATCACCATTCTTCCTAAAAGAGCCATAAACTACCAATTTTTCACTGAAAATGATAAAAAAAATGCAATAAAAATAGGGAAAATGATAGATTCCTTACCAAGGTAGCCTCCTTCTCATCTTGGATAAGCATGTCCACCTCTTCATACTAGGTTTTACTCACTCCTCATCTCCTCAACATGTTTTAAAGCTCAGAAAAAATAATATATATAAAATCAAATGGTTAAAATGATTTGTCAAACTCATGAAACAAACTATTTAAGGCATTTTAAAAAATTCCACCTACCTAAAGTTGACCTTGTGCACCAATTTTGAAAACTAATACCAAATTCTATGAAATGTGATATCTCAAGAAATGTAGCCTTGATTTTTAATCCATTTCTTATGCATGGGACTTGATCATGATATATCTCACCCCATACCAATTATAATATTATCTCAATCAATTCAACTCCATAAAATAATAGAACCTATACTTCCTTAATAAGCTCAATATAGACCAAGGGTTTATCCTACTTCCTATTTAAAAATAATTCTATTACAATAGATAAATTAATCAAACTTAAAGTAACATTACCATTGGTAACTATTAATAATGCACCAATCAATATAAATTTTGGTTAGACATGGTTACCATAGTTTCACCTCTCTCACCAAAATGGGAAAATATATACACTATATACATACACATAGCTTGGTTCAGATATAGATTTACATAGATAAAAAAATTGGTTTAGGTACTTATTTACATAGACACATAGATTAGTTCATATATGAATTTACATAGACACACACATTGGTTCAAATATAGATTTACATAGACACATAAATTGGTTTAGATACATATATATATATATACATATATGCAAATAGGCTCAGATATATATATATAGACTCAGATATTTAGATACACAACTTGACTCAAATTTATAGGGCTCTATGATCTTGTTAGATATTGGTTCAGATACATAATTACATTAGATATCATGTTTGGGGGCATGATGCATGTCACATGTCCTTGATCCCATAGGCTTCCACCAAATTTTACATATGGAATGACAAGCTATACCATCCTCTACATTTAGATAATTAGACTACACTTAGATTTCCACTAGCATGTCAATAGGATTTCACTAGTTTGGGTCACATGGTAGTCTATAATGGTTGATTTATAGTTTTTCATTAGACCTAGATTATTTAAGATGAGTGATAGTTTTGACCTCCATTTATATATTACATACTAATATTTAGTATGGATATCAGATTGGGAGAAAACAAACCTTTTTTCCCCACATTTATAGATTACATTCTCAGTCTAGATATCAGAGTGGGGGACAGTAGGCATTATTTCCCCAAATTTATAGATTGCATTCTTAGATTCAATCTAGATACCAAAGTGGGGGCAAGTAGGTCTTGTTTCTCCACAATTACATATTACATTTTTAGATTGAGTCTAGAAATTAAGGTCTAAAAAAATAGGGTTTTGTTCCTCACAATTCAATTCACATAGATCATTCCATATCTTATCCACTTATATGACCAAGAAGTGGGCCAGGACTAGAACACATATGCATAGGTTGGTAAAGGTACACATTTCTCTTTTTCTTTTACTTTGGTACTTTCATTTCATTGCATTACTAGAGTAAAAGGTGGGCAAATGTACACACCCTAATTTGGTCAAGTAGCTAAAAGTACTAAGTCTTTTATTGATCTTTCACAGGAAGGTCTTAGTGATGGATGTGACTCTTGATCATCTGGTTATTTTAGGTGCTTTGGTCTTTATTATGACTTATTTCTCTATTTTTTGCACCCCCATTGGTCCTATGCCATCCCATCTCAATCATAGCCCACTTGGCCTATTTTGCACAGTCATTGCTCAATTTTGTGACCTTAAGACATTAGCACTATAAGTGGATAGTAGCTCCATAATGCTAGCATCTAAATTTATTGCTAGTGTCGAATGGTCACTTTCTCACTGTGTTTTAGGTCCTAACCCTTCCTTGAGTCTCATCTTATGATTGTATCTCTCTTTTGTGTCTTATTAGCTACTAAACAAAGATATTACATTCAAATCAAAGTTCATTATATATAAATAGACTCATATGGAATTTTACATCTATCACTTACTATCTTAGCACATAATTACATAAAATTAATCAATAGTACAACTCAACATACTACATATTGCTCAGCCATCACACATAGATTTGTATGCTTGATCAAAAGAAGGTCCTAAGCGAAAGTCATTCTAGATTATCATATGCATTGATTATTTAGGTTCCCTAAGGGATAACTACATGCAATCTAAGACCCCTATCATTGGGGTTATTGTAGGTAGTTGACAAGACAATAGGGGCTTTATCCTATGTGATCACAATATCCCACAACTAAGTTTTTCCTTTCTTTTTGCATTTGATCTTGTTGTTGTTTTGTGTGTGCAGGTGTTCATTAGGTTTTGGAAAAGAATAAATAAAAATAGGTCCCAAATAATGAAGTAGGGTTTTCCCACATAAGAATAGGCTTAAAAAACTTAGACATAACTTCCCTTATAAGTACAAATTAGTTTTACATAGAGCACATTAGCACCAAAAATAGACACTAGTGCCATAGTGTTAGGATCTAAGATATGGCACTATTTTCCATGAGGGTTTATGATTGATCCTATTTATGACACTGAGACCAAATATTGTACCATTTTTCAACTTCTATCTAAGTACAAAGGTAGTTTCTAACTAAGTGCTTACTTATGTCATTAATTTCTATCTTTTAGAAATATCATATTAGGTCAATTATTACACAAATCAGTGACTATATTGATTGCATATTTTATACCCTAATTTATTGTACTCATCCCTTTAACAACTTATTATTTACATGTACTAAGTCCTAAATAATTAAAACACACCTTCATCAGACTTCCTGACTTATAAATATTTTATGAGCTTTTAATTACGAGTCTTCTATACTAATCTAATTGATGCAGATGAACCTTTACTTGTATGTCTTCTTCAACTAGTTTTTCATAAATGCAAACATGTTCAAATGATCTAGATTAAGTCCTCCTACTTACTATCTCTTCTAATTCTATACTTACACATGAAACAAAATCATTATGGAAAATAACTACTTATCATTCCTTTGAGGCATCTTCAATCATTTTTATTTTATAGCATGATGTTCATACTTTTTACTCATATGATGGATTTTAAAATGTCCATTCAAAATTATCTTCATGCTAATCTCATTCTCATTATTATTCCTATGTTTTTATGCTTCCATATATAAATGATATACCATCATCTCCACCTCTTCATTTGTATTGCTTTCACTTGTTAATGTGATTTTGTCTTAGCTACAAACTCACCCTCCTCTTCACATGTTTTATTACTCATATTTACCTCATTTATATATCTATGTTCAGCCTTATTGAATGACTGATCTTAAATCATAATCTATTTATGTGTGATTTCCTACAAACCATTTTTTCATTATGCAAATCCTCTTTTTTATTCTCTTTGCTTTCTTGTAACTTTTCTTATTGACTACTCTCTTGATGAATATCTTATTTATTACTTTCATTAATACCATATTATTTCACTTTAATTGTTCATAACCATTTTATTCCTTTAACTCTATTATATTCATTTCCTCTTTCATGAGGAATTCTTCTTCCATATGATACTCATAATCTTCTTTCTCTATGGGTTGGTCAAAACTATTTTATTCCTCTTTGTTATTTTAGATTTTGTTTTGTGTTATTCAAATATGAAATTTATAATATGGTTATATTTCAAGATAACTTCTCACCTTCATTCACATATTACTCCTTATCATAAGCAACTACCAATGACCCCTTATCTATAATTTTCAAATCTATTTTCTACTTCATATTATCCACCTCTTCTTTCATTCCCTATCGTAATAAATCATTTTCACCCATCAAAAACACTTTGTTACTTTTTTTTTGTTGCTTATCCATCCATTAATGTTGTCAAAATATGTCTTTTTCCATCTTTATCAAATTCATAGGTGTTGTTTCTTCAATCATAGATTGTTCTCCTATAAAATTGCCAAGGTTTGTCCAATAAAACATGGTAAACATCCATGGACACGACATGACATAAGATCTCATCTTTATAATTGCCTATTTGAAACTCTACCTTGCATTATTGATTGATTAAGACCTAATGCTATTTTAACAACCATGAAACCTTATAAGGTGTAGGATGAGTCAACATTTTCAAGCCTAACTTATCAACCATTTTTTAGGATACTAAATTATTGGTGCTACCACTATATATGATTATTTTTCAACATTTACCATTAGACTTAAAACTAGTTCTAAAAAAAGTATTATCTATGTTGGATATTTGATATCCTTGCTTGGTTTGAGAAGTACTCTTTTCATTAGTAAAGGCTGTCTTGATTTAGGTTCATTACACGATCCTAAACTTTCTTCATTTTCAACTTGCACAAATTAATCACTATGGTTTTCTTGTAGAAATTTTTTTCATTCATAAGATCTATGGCATTCATACTCATTGCATTTGAAAAACTTTCCCCAAAAGCCTTCTCTTTTAACTCATGAATATGGTCTTCTTGTAACTTGGTCTTGATCATATGAGATGTTTATTTTATCCTCATATACCTATAACTAAATTTTTCCATCTTAATATCATGTACTTTTGAATTTCAAGCCTTTGAAATTATTGTTTCTTCCTATTAAATGTTGAATTTAATTTATAGATAGCTTCTCCTCTACTTCAAGTGAAAATTGATATGCTTACTCCAATGACCTTGGAGATATAATGTCGATCTCATATTGATAGTTTAAATTTAGACCACTGACATATATTTCAATGTTTTACACATCCTCTTTTATCTGAATTTCCCTAATTGGACATTTATATAATTTTTTATATATAATCTTTCACATTCATTTCTTTCTACCTCAAGTTCTGAAGTATTTTGAACAATTCTATTTGATTGTCTATTGACATGAATTTGGACTTAAATTTTCCACCATTTTTCCCAAATATTGATCTTCTCTTAATTTATTTTATTTATTTCCTCTTGGAAACTATCCCACCAAAGAGATACATGTCCCTTCAACCTTGTACAAGTAAAATTGACCTTCTTATCTTATGTTATTCCTTAAAAGTAAAAATACTTGTCCATTAGATCTATCCAATCTACCAATTATTAAACATTTAGAATGCCTCCATATACTTAAACTTCCAATTTTATATTTGATACTATTCTTATGACTACTTTCAGGAGTCTTTCTTCCATTCTCTCTTAATCTTCTTCTACCACTTCTTATGGTTCTTCCTCTCCTTCACTCACATCACATATCAAAATGCCTATTCTTTGTGTGACTTATATTTCCCCAAAACATGCCTACAAGTTTATTATCTCATCTAACAAAAAATCTCTTGGTTGTCTTCTTTGACTTGCTCTAACACAACCTCTGGCTTCTCCTCTAAATGCCATTCTTGAACTTTTTGAAAGTTTCCTTTTCTCAACTTGCTCTTCAATTATCCTAATGAGATGTTTATCCTTAGGTCACATTAAATTACAAACAAAAATTTATATATTTTTAGGTATATTCTAATATTTGATACAAAAAATTGTGGTGATGGGTAAAGGAAGAATCAACTTGCAGCTTGCTTGAATGATAAAACAAGTCTACAAGTCTTCTTAAATGCAAATATTAACTAAATATTGAATATTTTTACTTTAAGAACCTATTATAAATTAATTTTATGTTTTTTCAACCACCATAATGGGTTACAACTGTAATTCAACTTAAAATTGTAATAAAAGTGAAAATATGGTATTCTAGGCTATAATTTTTAGGCCTACAGACTAAAAAAGTTTGATATCTCACCTTTTGGTTTGTTAATTTTTTTGAAACCAATTCTAATGATTATAATTATTAATACATCTCTCTACCAATTTTAAATAATTTTGGCTGGTCATTTTCATTTTAGAAGGAATTTTGTATTCAAAATGCTAATTTAGGGTATGTAGATCTATTTGGATGCTGAAAACTAAAATTTGATGGAAATTTAAGTTTTAAGACTTGTTTTCAAATATTTTTTTATCGATAAAGATTATTCACACCTAATTCCTTTTATACTACTCAATTTTTCAATTTGGTCAGCCTCAAAACATGAATAAAACAAGCTTCTCATGATTGTAATTGTACTTATCATGACTGTATATATGCAGTGGGGTTAGATTCAAGAGAAAATCAAATTTTAAGAGTTATTTTGGTATATTAATGAGTGAAAAATGTCTTCCACACTATTATATAAATATTCCACTTCAATTTTACTCCAAAAAAATATGAAAAGTGATAAAAAAAGACTTTTTTTACTATCAAGAACTTATTATTAACTACAAGCAATGTATAAATGTTTTTCAAGATTGTCATATGAATGAAAACTAGTTCAAAGGAATAAAAGATAATCTCAAAGTGGAAAAATGTTTGCTTACACATAATGTGAGATTGAATCTATAAGCATAAAACTCAAAAACCATTATTTTCATTTCTCTTGAAGGCAAACCATGTACACAGTCTTGTATAGACCCCCATTTTTAGAAATTGTCCTCTTGTGTTTATCTAAATCCTGGAGTCCTCTCTATATTCTACACCTTTTTCCCTCAAATGAAAATCACCTTATATTGGAATACTAAGTCCATTTATTGTTGCCTTCTTTTCCTCAATTATCTCTATGTTGATGCTTCAAACTATACCACAAGTGCTCTTAGTGTTGATTAACACTTCTTATTTTAGGATTTTGAGAATCCATAGCATGAGTTGTAGTTTTTGACTATTCAGTGATTATCTATGGTGAAATAGAAGTAAAGTATGAAAACTATCCACAATATTTATTTGATTTAGTGGTTGGGAGCCACCAGGGTCTACACAATTTGAATACGTAATAATTTCGAGGACTCAAAGTTAAACAAAATGATTATTAACAATGATATTTAAGCTAGAGTGAATTTTGATGAAAAAATAAGAAAAAGGAAGGGTAAGGAAGAAAGAGACATGATTGCAAGTTTTCATATCAAATATTATGACAAGATTCAAATTACATTAAGTACATAATAAACCAATTTATGTTATAAAATAGCATAAGCTCAAATTACATCACAAATCATGCAAAATTTAGAGGAATATTATGAATCATAAGTAATAACTAAGTTTACTTTAAAAGTTTTCTATTATGATATGAATAAGATAAGTACATCCAAATGTAGAGCAAATAAAATAAGTATACTTGAAATCTTTACAATTAATCTAGAATTCTACATAAATTACTACCATATGACAAAGAATGTCACTCAAAACAAGAAGAATCATTCAAATTCTACATGCATTTCCACAATTGAGAGATAGCATAGACATTTCACAAAACTATCCAAACAATCTTTTCAGAATTTCTTAGTTGTATTAAATGCTCATGGTAACCATCTACCTATTTATAAGAAACATAGGTGGTTAACCAATTAAATTTTAAAATATCAATATGTGAATAAGGACAACTATCCTTAATATAAAGATACAACATGAAAGGTCACATGTCAATGTGACAAGAAAGAGTATATGCTAACAAACTAACATATACTTTATTTAAAAACAATTCTCTTAAGAATTTCATTGGTGGGCCATTCAATTAGCCCTGTTTGAGGAAGTATTTCACCTTGGTGTATTGTTCCTTGATAAGCTCAAAATCTACTCCAAACTTCGTTACACAATCCTCTTCTTTATCTAATAACTTGTCAAATTCACTATTTGCCCAAGATATAAGTTCTTTGATACCTTGTGCTTCTACAATTTGCTTCCCTAATGAAATAATGGTATCAAAGGTCTTCTGGTTATCCTTAGCTGAATGATATTTGTTGTTTTTGATGTTTTAAATGTGAGTGCCAACCCTCTTCTTGAATTATTCATCATCAATTAGGCCTATAATAGTGTTTTGAGAAGGGTTATATAATAGATTCCCTAGAAGTTTCTCAATCTAGTTTACCAAGTCTGTGTCTCTCTTGATGAAGTCCTTAACATCATTACTCCAAGTGATCAAATCCTCTTATTTATCTATCAAAACTACCATGAAGACATCAAAATGTTTAAGTTTGATAATCTTGAAGTCCAATACCTGCTTTGTCTTATGCACCTTGATGATCTTCTCCATCTAAGGTTGAGAATTCTACCACTGGGTGATTAAGGCTTGTGCCATCTTATCTTAATGGTAAAAATCACTCAATCTAGACTTGATGATTTTCAAATTATCGAATGCATCCATCAAGGATACATTCAATGCTTGCAATACACCCTCAAGAATTGAAAAGAGGACATGAGCTTCTAAATCTTACTTTTATTTCTCCACGTTGAGAATCCTTTGCTTCATTACTTGAACTCTAGCCAAGGTCATTGTTGATTGGGATATTACCATACTAGCTAAATCCTCTTAGAAAATAAGATGTTCCCCTACTTCCTACCCAGGAATAGGAGTTAAACTTGAAAATGGTTCCACCTTTTGAAAGGTGATCTCCTTACTACCAATAGTAATTTTCTTGGTCTCTACTATCTCAATATTTGATGTATTTGGATTAAATTGGACCTAAGAGTCAATTTATTTTACCTATGGTTTTTCAAGAATATATACATTTGAACTCCCAAAGGATCTTGGGGTACCAACCCATTAGTTTTCCTTGTTGTGAAGAATATGGCTACTTCTTTTTGCTTGTTTGTTCAACATATTTTGAATCCAAGGATTGAAATTATCCTGAACACCTATGTCCACTCAAGTCAAAGATAATGAAGGAGAAAGAGATGGGATTTTTTACAACTTCCCATAAACAAACCAATCAAGAATGGCTGGTCCATAAATAGGATTCTCTTCACTAAAGAGGTCTATTTTACTACTAGGGTGAGTGAAAGTTAACCTAGGCCTCTTTCTTGGAGCTAGATGAAATAAAGCTAAATCTCCCTATCTCTTTCCACTAACTAATGGAACTAATTACTTGATTGCTTCCTTAGATAGGTCTTCTTCCTTATCTAAACCATAAGAAGCTGTGATATTAATAAGGGCACTTTCTACTATTTCTCCAATTTCCAAAGCAATCATGTTAATAACCTTTATTAGGGAAGGCCTTAGTGGGGATGGCTAAATTTGGGGACCTTCACCAATTCTATGTTCTATGATATACTCTTAAATTATAGCTTTACCTTTTCCCTCTACATCCTCAGGTTGTCCAATCTAGGATGACTTTGTCAATTCTCCCTATTGAGGCTCAAATGATTGTCCCTCAATAGGTAGTTCTTGACGTGTAGTCCAATATGATCCTAACAACAAGTGATACTATAAGGGATGTAACTGCCATATTTCTCTTGAAGGCTTATTATCCTTGACTAGCCTATGTTCTAAATTTATGTTATAGTTTTTAACCCTAGACAAGACTTCTTCAAAGTTCCTTGCCTTTGTGTAAATGCCATCTCCCACACTTGGTTGATGTTTCTATTCAAACTTTGGGACCCTTTTATCCTGAATATGGTTAGCCACTCTATCATTGGGGTCACACATCTTAAGATCATCTAACTAGAAATCAAAAGAGTTCTTATGAACCACCATGATCTCTAGATATTTCCAATCCTTGAATATAATTCTACTAATGTCTAGTGGAAAGGGATGAACTTGAGATTTATTATTCTTCTTGTAATGCCAATCCATTCCCTAGATGATTTGATAGGAAATTTATTACTCTACAAGCTTATTGAGAACATATATAGGCAATCTATATGGTTGGACCATGACTCTCTCTATCCTTATTATAGTGCAATCTGGATAGAACCACACATCCACCATGGTCTCTACTTGTCTTTTGATTAGAGGATGAAGCCTGGTCATAGGGACACTAGTGATTGCCTAAAAAATGATTGGGAAGATACCATCACATATGAACTACATGTGATTCATGTATTTGAAAATATGTAATTTGGAGTAATGATGGAAAATGGTAGATCTACCATGAGGGGACCAATTTCAAATGTTAGGGAAATTAATAGAGGCTAGAAGTGCATCCAAGAGGTAAGACATCATAAATAATTTCTTGGAATTCTTTCTCTTGATTACTGTTAATTGTTTGGCCAAGAATAAACTTATTAAGTCTCTAATAGGAGGGGTTAAGTTCTACTCGAACATGCAATGGACATAAGATACCCAAACCTTACTTAAATAGGTAGTAGAAGAGGCACCAAAGGCTCTATTAAATAAATTCATAGCTACCCTACCACCTTACTTGAATTGGGCAATAATAATCTCACCATTTGAGGTCTTGAAAACATGGGAAGCTTGGATTAACCAAGGTGAGAGGACTGTATCTAGGTTTTGGGAATTTGTCCATTCTCTCAAGGAAGGGAGATCGGCATGAGGCAAAGGGAGCTTATAATAAGTATAAAATGCCATGGGAGCTATGCATGAAACTTTTTTAATACTTCATTCATGAATAATCAATTATCCATCTATTCTACAATAAAAAACATAAGAATAAGAAGATCAATGCAATGCATTACCTTTGGTTTAACAACTGTATGATGAAGGCATGCCATTTGAATTGATACTAAATCCATGTATCTTTGGAACACTAAATCATTCCTCTTTTATTATTTGTAAATTGGTTACAAATCCTCTATAAATGAAAATGATTTAGACTAATTTATGATTCCATGCACATTCAAGGCTATTAAATCCAATTCTGTGTCTCCAAAGACACTTCCTTCACTATATGAAGTTAGATAAAGTTCTAATTCAATATTCATCTATTGCTTGCCCACTACCATTGATAACATTGTATTTTAGTTGTAAATCTATCAAAGTTCTTACTAAAGAACTTACTCTAGATTTAGTTTGCTATTATCTCAAGTGTTACACAATCAATTGAACTGACTATTGCCTTCTTTATAGAGGGTTCAAGGTTTTTGGCTTTAATGACTAAAACATCTAAATTTGATCTTATACATGGCTTAGATATGATGGAACCTTACTATAATGTCTTCTATGCTTTCAATCATGAGATATATTTCATTTTGATCCTACATGCTTATGCGGAGCTTATGTGGCAGGGTTACATGCCTTTCACAAAAAAAATCATAAATACCATTTGAAGAGTGACCATTAGTTTTAAAAAATCCAATTTATGTTGCTTTGAAAAGCTAAATATAGATACTTACATTTCATTGGTTTTTGATCTTTGATCTTATTTATTTTTCCATGTGTTAAGCTCATGAGGCCTTTTAAAAGTCCTCAACTTCATCACACCATAAGATCAAATCTAGTGAGCAAGTGATCACCATTGGATCTTAGCTAGGGCCAAATCATTAACTACATGTTTTTTTTAAAAGGAATTGAGCTTGATGCATCATTGGATCAAATCCAACAAATAAAATATCACCATTGGATCCTACAAGATGCTTACCTTTTAATCATTTACATGATCATACAAATCTTAGGTTTAAAAATGTCATTTAGAATTTTATGTTTAAAAAACACAAAATGACTTAGGCTAAGATATTTATATATTAATCTCATCTTCTTAAAAAGATAGGATTTTATTAAAAGTTTTTTAGAAATACCCCCTTTGATTAGGCTTTAAAAATTGTCTAAGTTAAATTTGACAGGTTAAGTCACATCAAATACGTCCTTGTAGATGTCAAATGATGGGAGAAAACCTGTCAAATTTAAGATAGTGGAATTTATTGATAATATAAATTAATTCCAAATGCAAATCCATAAAGAATTCACAAGGCTTTGGGGATTTTCTAGGTTAAATTTGACATGTTCAGTCATGTCAAATACGTCCTTGTAAACATCAAATGATGGGAATAAACCTGTCAAATTTAAGACAATAAAATTTTCTAGTCTATTGAATGAGTTCCATGCATAAAGCCTTCAAGATATCTTGAGGCTTATGAGATTATTTAGTTTAAATTTGATGGGTTTAGTCTCATCAAATATATCCTTACATACATCAAATGATGAGGGTGAACCTATCAAATTTAAGACAATGGAATATTTTTGTCTCATTATTCCCATCAAATATATCTTCATATATGTCAAATGATGGGAGAAAACCTATCAATTTTAGGGAAATAAAATTTTTAGTCCAATAAAGGAGTGCCACACGTAAAGCCTATCAGGACCCCCAACTCTCAAAGAGCACACATGATTACCTTTGTATAAGCAACTAAACACGGAATTTAACCAGAAGTAACAAGTAACTAGAAACTCAAAAATAACACAGAATATGAGAGACAATACCCAATTGTATTAATACTCTTCCAAAAAAGAATTACAATGAAGAGATGCCACACTCTTCCACACCTTCCAGGCTTCCCACACCAAGTGTACAGTAATTCACCTTCAAGAGTTCACTCTCCTCAAATACGGTCACAACAGACAACTCAAACACATAGTTGTTGTTCACCTCCAACCAGTCAGTATCACTACTACTAGTACCACTGAGTATACACACATACTCAAGTCTAAGTACACAAACATACTCCAAGTAGATCTCCCATGAACTTGCTACCTATTGTGTTTCTGATCTGCCTGATCCTGCTGCCACCTACAAATCAATTTGGTTTTGCAATACCTGCAAACCTAGATCAAACACACACAAACTCCTGCAAATCAAATGATCTTACTTACTATGTAGATTTCCTCTGATCTTGCTATACCACATATCAACCTGGCCTTGCAACACCTATCGACTGAGCTCATACACCTGAGAGAACCCTTGTCCTTGACTCACCAAGTCCTTCTGATTCTCCCTCTTGAGGATTTTCTCCTTCAAGGATCCTTTTACAAATAAAGGATAAATTACAATACAGCCCATGAGTCTATTATATAGATCCCATGCCAAACAATAATTAGACATCCAATTACAATAATTAGAAACCACAGCTCTAGACTAAAATTAGTCCTTAACATGTAAACAACCAGTTCATTAACAAACTATTCGTGAAACCGATAGTTATGAAACCGCACAGGCGATCGACATCGGTTCCTATCTATCTGGAGGTGACCGACGTCAGCTGACTCCTGACCAATGTCAGTTGCTACCTGTCCACCACTGATCGATGTCGGTTGGCCTAACCAATGCTAGTGACTGTGACACTCAGCAACCTCCTCCTGTTTGCATCCAGGTGAAGTTTTTAGCTCCACAACCTAACAATCTCACACTTGGAGATAAAAAGATGCACCTGTACCTGTATCTATACTTCATCTAATTTTTTTCCTAGCTTGTATCCCTCTTCAAGATCACTCTTGAAGACCAACCACCATAGTGAACCCTGTGATGCTCCACCTATCATCTAAGTCCCCTACCGCATCCGAATCTACATACCCATGTAGAGAAGTGCTTGACCCTGCATAGCAAAAATCCCTGCTGCTGGTCCCTCTCAGATACTTGAGAACCCACTGAACTACCCTCTAGTGCTTCCTTCCTAGATTGGCCATGAACTTGCTAAAAACTCCCACTACTGGGGAACCTCAAGTCTAGTACACATGTACTTAACCTCATTATGTGAATCAGGACACTATTCATAGAACTGTCCAACCATTGGCATGCTGACCGGTTTCACACAATCATTTGGAGACAAAATCAACCTATGACCTTCCATGTCTTTAGAACACACTCATGCCAAAGAATTCCACTACTCCAAATTCTTCATGACATACCACTGAACTAACTTTACCTTTAGCTCAGCAACCCTGCATGTGTGACCCTGCAACAAGTAAACACACAACATACAGTAATAGGATAATGTTGTAATCATCATCCAACCTGGTAAAGAAACACAATGGTTACAATGACATTGACTAAAGCCATGCTTTGTCATACACCTGTCAAACCTCCATTGCCATGCAGCTACCTCAAGACCATATGACCTAGCCTTCCATCTCACGTATCTATTCCCTCTCTCCTTTAACTAAGGAATCCATTCATCTTTCAGTGATTTCTTTCAGCTGGAAACCCTACCAAATCTCCCATTTGGTTCTACATCTTAGGAATCAAATTCCTCATTCATGCCATGCTCCCACTATTTCCTAGATCCTTCTTGCTCTACAGTAAGCAACAAGTATAAAGAAGAAGAATAACAAATTTGAGGCTTACTTACCCTTTCAGTCCTCCATATGGGTGTTTGAGACTCCTTGACAGCTTGTTGTCTACCCAAAATCCATTCTAGTGACCGACCTCAGTCACCACATAGTCTGCATCTGACTGACATTAGTTCCATGCAACTGTCCTGACTATCGATGCCAATTTTTTGACCGACGTCAGTGTCTAAGGTCACCAACGTCAGTTCCCTAACCGATGCTGGTTACCTCCTAGTCACTGATGTCGGTTCTCCTACTGACGCCAATGACCACCTGCCCAACACCACTGGCTCTGGTCTACACATGACTGACATCAACATCTATCTATTCAACATTGGTTCTTTCTAACCGATGCCAGTACCTGTGTTCTCCTATGAGTGATGACTTTTTACCTGGGAGCTCTCTTTGGATCAAAACCCTGTCTAAATTGCTCTGCTCAGAGTTACTCAGCCTTTTCCACTGATCTCTATCCATCATCTCCTCCATAAACACCAAGGCTTTCCAGTTCTTAAGTTTTTCAAAGACATCTAACTTCCTCTTAAGAACATGTATCTCCTTCTTACTCATGAGACCAAGCCTACAAAGCCACATCTTTGCAACAGAAGGAGAAACAATAATACAAGTGGATAGATAAAGGATACCTACTTTCTTACCACATGCTAATTCAAGTGCATCCACTGTGAGAGTTTTTGTGCATCTCTCATCACCCAAATTTCTTAAAGAAATTAGCCTTATCTTCAGAATCGAAACCTGCATGACATCCTTAAACACCCATGTGTTGGCCGCCTGTAATTTCAGCCACACTACACCTTTGCCACCAATTTGACAAGGCTCACCAACCCCTAAATAAATCTTTCCAAAGTATCTAAAGACCTTAACATGGAAAAATACTCTATTTTGGGCTGCATGAAAAGAGGCAACATAATCTATAAAACAAGATTCTACTTTATCCAAGGAACATACTAGAGCATCCTATGCAACAGCACCTGCAACATCTGCTTCTTGAGTTCCTTCATGCTGATCTTTAACCAACCAACAATCTTTCTTTACCTACTCTTTCTTTTCATAACACCATAATTGATCATTCTTGTTTTTGAATTCCTCCATACTTTCTTCTGCCATTGCTATACTCCCACTCCAACAAAAACCCCTGTGAGTGACCTGTAATCAAAAAACTTAACACACTCTGAAACTAAGGTGTTAGTTAACCAAGCTCTACCACTTGGTGATCCTTGCTCTGATACTACAACTAGGCTCTTAAACCTATAACCAGGCTCTGATACCACTTCTCAGGATCCCTAGCTCTCAAAGAGCACACATGATTACCTTTGTATAAGCAACTAAACATGGAATTTAACTAGATATAACAAGTAACTAGAAATTTAGAAATAACACAGAATATGAGAGACAATACCCAATTATATTAATACTCTTCCAAAAAAGAATGACAATGAAGAGATGCCACACTCTTCCACACCTTCCAGGCTTCCCACACCAAGTGTACAGTAATTCACCTTCAAGAGTTCACTCTCCTCAAATACGGTCACAACAAACAACTCAAACATAGAGTTGTTGTTCACCTCCAACCAGTTAGTATCACTACTAACAGTACCACTGAGTATACACATACTCAAGTCTAAGTACACAAATGTACTCCAAGTAGATCTCCCATGAACTTGCTACCTGTTGTGTTGCTGATCTCCCTGATCTTGCTGCCACCTGCAAATCAACTTGGTTTTGCAATACCTGCAAACCTAGATCAAACACACACAAACTCTTACAAATCAAATGATCTTACTTACCATGTAGATCTCCCCTGATCTTGCTATACCATAGATCAACTTGGCCTTGCAACACCTACCGACTGAGATCATACACCTGAGAGAACCCTTGTCCTTGACTCACCAAGTCCTTCTGATTCTCCCTCTTGAGGATTTTATCCTTCAAAGATCCTTTTACAAATAAAGGATAAATTAGAATACAGCCCATGAGTCTATTATATAGATCCCATGTCAAACAATAATTAGACATCCAATTACAATAATTAAAAATCATAGCTCTAGACTAAAGTTAGTCCTTAACATGCAAACAACTGGCTCGTTAACAAACTGTTCGTGAAACTGACAATTATGAAATGGCACAGGCGACCGATGTCGGTCCCTGTCTATCTGGAGGTGACCGACATCGGCCGACTCTTGACCGATGTTGGTTGCTACCTATCCACCACTGACCGACGTCGATTGGCCTAACCGACGCTGGTGACTGTGACAGTCAACAACCTCCTCTTGTTTGCATCTGGGTGAAGTTTTTAGCTCCACAACCTAACAAAGCCTTTGGGAGATCCTGAGGCTTTTGGGATTGTTTAGTTTAAATTTGATGGGTTTGATCCTATCAAATACATCCTCATACATGTTAAATGATGGGGGTGAACCTATCAAATTTAAGGCAATGGAATATTTCTATCTCATGTTAATTTTGATGGGTTCGGTCCCATAAAATATGTCCTCACATACATCAAATGATAGGAGTAAACCTATCAATTTTAAGACAATAAATTTTTTTGGTCCAATAAATGAGTACCATACATAAAGCCTTTGGGAGATCTTAAAGCTTCTAGGTCAATTTGCACCATTAGATTAAAACCTTCAAGGTAATGTAAACCATCAGATCAATCCTTACGTGGTTAACAACTGTTAATGTCATTTTGGGTGTCGAATTTAATTTGCACCATTAGATCAAATCCTCTAAGCAAACGATCACCATTAGATATTCACTAGGCCTAAATCATTAACTATATATTCCTTTTAAAATACTTGAGGCTTGTCACACAGTTGGATCAAATCCAGTGAGCAAGTGATTACCATTAGATATGTAAAAGAGTATAAGCTTTAAATTAATACCCGATCATGTATAAAGTTTAGCCTAAGGTTTTATATTAATATTCAGTCATGTTTTAAAGAAAAAACATATTTGAAGCTTAATATAAAGTTAGACTTAGGAATATTTAATCAAAAGGAAATAAATTTTGATACTATTATTTTTCATGAATATTCAAATGTAAAGGGTTTGTTCATTAGGAATCCTAGCTTCTTCCATGGAACCTATAACTAATCACCTTGAAGATAGTTATTAGTAATTTTGAACCATGAAACATAAACATGATCAAATGCATCAAAGCACATGTTCCCATTTTAAAATTGATCTTCCTTTAAAATCCAAGATAAGATAACTCTTCAAATTCAATCCATAATATATACTTTCTAGAAACAAATACAAGGGTCCTCCTTTCAAAAAAGATAGGGGGTGTTGGTCTCAATAAATGATGATTCACAAGGGCAACATAACAATATGTTAGAACACAAAACTCTAGTTTTAAACTTGTACATTAACTCTATATCCCATTTAGACATATGCTCTTTCCTGAATCAACCTTAGATTGAAATAAGCTCCTTATGTATAAAATATAAACTTAGATATTAGAACATAAACATGTAGTGTGTGCTTTGATTCTACTTACTATTTATTATGAAATTTAAGAAACATTTGGGTTCATTTCCTTTTGGTTTATTGTATTTGATTTTGAGCATTTTAGATATTCTTTAAGAATAAAAACTCTTAGTTTAAGGGAGGCTTGGACATTTATCTATTGCTAGCTAGGCATCTATAGCCCTGACAGAGATACCTTTAGTTCCACTCAAGGTATTGATCCACTACTAGCCAGGCATCTATAGCCTTGGTAGAGTTTACCTGAATCACCTTTACTTTGAAAGCTTTTGATTTGAAAATAAGATTTTTTTTTAATCATCATTTTTTGCTTCCAACAAAGGTTGGGAACCAGATTAGCTAGGTTTAGGGATTTGACCAAATGTTTTAGCCTTAGGATAATCTCTTTGAATTGAAACTTGAGATCATGACAAGGATATGTTTTAAGTGTAAGCATGAATATGAGTTAACAAACTAAATTCACATCATATACATACAAATCCTCTTAAAACCAAGTTTTAATTTAGAATAAGATTTAAATATTTGTAAGACATTGAGTTCATATACCAATCTATATCAGTGCTATTGGTTTCTTCATGATACTTTATTATGACCTGATGTTCACTTTTTTTAAAATTCACCCACACTCTCTTGAGAAATTTTCAAATCAACAATAATACCACAATATTATACCATAACCAAGGAATACCACCAACCAAGAAAGGAAAACAAAACATAAACAAACAAATATATACAAACCCAACAAGAAAAGGAAAAAACAAAACAAAGTAAGAAAAGAAACTAACTAGCCTACCTACTCTAACTTTAACAATATTACACATTTATTCCATGAAGACCCCCAGTGGGATAACAACAAAGTAATGTTTGAGACATTATCCATTAGTAGGCAATGTGAACTCTGCTCCTTGGATATCTTTCAACCTGAAAGTATTGTTGATTCTACAATTTGGTACAAGCAAAACCATAAAGGGGTGAATTTACCATGTTTACCTTTAGGTTCTAATACTTTGTCCCAAAGAAAGACTAGATCTCCCTGCCTAAACACCTTTACTTTAGATATTTTATCAAATCATCTTTTCATGTTTTATTGATGCCTACTAAAGTCTTTAAATGCCTTTTTTCTGACATCAACTAAGAATTAGCAAGTTCTTGATTGTCTTCCATTTAGTCCTACATGAATGTGAATGTAGGCAACTTCAAGGTTATGGGAAAGATGGGTTCTTGACCATATACCAAAAAAATGGTAAGGCTCTTAGAGCTTGTTGGATCTTGATTCAATTTACCCATAATGCAAACTTAAGAAGTTTATGACATGTTCTAGGTCTATCTTTAGTATATTTTTTGATAGCTTTCATAAGATTTTGTTTTTGGATTTAGAGACACCATTTCCTTGAGGGTATTGATTAGAAGAAGAACTTGATTGCAATGCCTTGGTCATAAGCCCATTCTATCATTTCAATAGAAATGAATTCAAATCCATTATCACAAACCAAAGAAACTGGGGTTCCAAATCTAGTAAAAATATTTTCCTCTAAGAAATTGATCGCTTCATCTATTTTACATTACTTAGTGGTGAATACCTCAGTCTACCTAGTATAATAATTCATAGTAGTTAGGACATACTTATGACCTTTAGAAGAATTGGGGTTTATTACTCCCATAAAGTCTAATCCCCATTGTGCAAAACATTTATCCACCATCACAGGTTGTAAAGACATGGCTGCCTTTGGCTCCTTTGTGCTAAAAATTTGGCATGAATTACATTACCTTACATGCTTATAAGCATATTTGAAGAGGGTGGGCCAATAATATCTAACCCTAAGAATCTTGTGAGCTGTGTTTCTTCCTAAAGGGTGTCAACTTCCTAGCTTGTCATGGAAAGTAGTCATAATCGAAGCTACTTCTTCCTTGGACACACATCTTAGATAAATTCCCTCAAAGTTCCTTCTATACAAGATTCCATTCTTGATGAGGTAATGAGCTACTTTGAGCCTCAAGGCTCTATTTTTTTCTCTTATAAATCTTAGGGGACAAACACCATTGAAAATTAAATAGATAATAGATTCATACCACTCATTGGGTTAGAAGTTTTGTTGATCTATTTGCATGACATCACATTTTGGATCAATACTAGTGATCATCTAAACTAAACCTTGAAATTTTACTAATTTGGATAACTTCATCTCTGTATCATATTCTTGTAGAAATTACATCCACTTGCATCTTCTTTCTCCAAGCTCATTCTAACTCAACATAAGCTTTATATTAGGATCACATAATATGACATGTACCTTATTTCTAAGGAGGTAATGTCTAAATTTTTTTTACTACCTTTACCAATGCATAAGCTTGCGTATCAATCATTGAATAATTAAATTCTACATTTGTA
This sequence comes from Torreya grandis, assembly GCA_037957365.1. Taxonomy (NCBI): domain Eukaryota; kingdom Viridiplantae; phylum Streptophyta; class Pinopsida; order Cupressales; family Taxaceae; genus Torreya; species Torreya grandis. Next base: position 695,569 of record JARHVA010006249.1, read on the forward strand.
AAGTTGGTTCTCATGAAATCTATGAGATGATTACTTTCATCAACCTTTTGAGTTAACATTGCAACCATAGTATGCTCAGAAGCAAATGAATATAGATAGAAATATTTTGAGAAATTAGGACTTATGAGGACTAGAGCTTCAATGATTTCCTTTTTAATGTTAGTGAAGGACCTATTAGATTATTCATTCTAAGAAATTATAGCATCTTTCTTAAGCATATCATTTAAGGGTTTGACAATCTTAGCAAAGCTTGAAATAAACTTCCTCACAAAATTAATCTTGACAAAGAATGACTTAAGTTATTTTCGGATGTTAGGCAACCCAATTTTAGAAATGGCCTCTACTCTATCAGGATCTATAGAATTCCCATCTTTGGTAATGACATGACCAAATAATTTTCCTTCAGTGACACATAATATTATTTTCTTGGGATTAAGAGATACACCATAATTTTTGCATCTATCAAATACTCATCTTAAATATATGAAATGTTCTCTATTTCTAGAAAATACTATAAGATCATCCATATATATGATGATACACTTGCCCACTAAACTTTGGAAAACATGATCCATGACCCTTTAAAAAGATTCCCCCTACAATAATTAATCGAAAAGGCATTCTCTTGTAAGAATATGTTCCCCATTTAGTAGTAAAAGTTATTTTCATCATGTCTGCTAAAACAACAAGCACCTAGTTATATCCAAAAAATCCATCCAAAAAGTACATCATGGAAGATCCTAAAATAGTTTGGATAACCTACTCTAGATAAGTTAAAGGATAATTATCCTTTTCAGATGCTCTATTTAGATTCCTAAAAAATATGCACAATCTTATTTATCCATTCTTTTTTCTAATTGGGATTAGGTTTACCACCCAAGTGGAATGTCTAATAGGAAACACTATCCTTGCATGTAAAAAATTCTTGACTTATTTAAAAATCATGGGTTCTAAAATAGGGTTGGCTAGCCTTTGCTTCTATCTAAAGGGTTTACAACCCTCTTAAAGAGGTATAATATGAGTAATGACCCTTATATCAAATATTTTCAAATCTTCATAAGAACAAGAAATTACATCCTTGTATTTTGTAAGCAACTCTCTAGCTTTTTTGTTTTTGATTTCAGTGTTAGCTTTCCCTATATTCACCATTTGGGACTAATCATCTGGACCAAGGTTCATCACATGATAATCTATACCATTTACCTTAGGTTGTTTAGTTACCTCAGAAATCTTGTCAAGATCAAATAGTATTTATAATGAAATCATCCCTTTAGGTATCTTATTGTCACTTAATTGGATGATTTTATCATTAAGTTCCTTCTCATGAGAAGTTTCATCAATTTCATCAATAATGGGAGCTTCAAAAGCTCTAGAATTAGTCAAGAAATCTATGATTTGTTGATCATCATTAAAAACTTTAAAATGATTTATATTGTTAACAATTGAAGGACATGGTAGTAGCTCAATACTAATGCTTTGAGAATCATGATTAGGCATGAGGTTAGCTGTAGTAGAGGCAAGCTCATCAACAATTTTTTTTCTTCTCTTAGAAAAACCAAGATATTGAAGGCATTGGAATATTTGATCAAGTCCTACACCCTAAAATTATATCTTTTTAAGTAAGACAATTTGCACTGATATTTACTCCTCACTTGGTTAACCAAAAGTTCAAAGTCTCCATAGATAAGGAGATCCTTAATTTTGTGTTTAATGACTAAAAAATAAAATCCAAGTATGAGAGCCTCATAATAAGATAAATAATTGGTGTAAGGGAATTATAACTTATAATCTACATGGTATTGCTTTTCTGAAGGATCTATCAATATAATACCATCTCTTGGTCTTGATTTTTAGCACCATCAATGTATAACTTTCACAAACCAAGAATTTGAGAACTCTTAGAAACTAGTTGTTTTTTAATTTCCAAAGTGAAAAATCCCAAATTAGAATCTAGAAAATTTATCCTTTCATTAATAACATTATATTATGTTATCATGTGTTTCATTTGAGGTTCTTTTTTTTTACTCTTATTTGATTTGGAACACCTTTCTAAGGAAGCCATAAGTGCAAGAAATTAGTATAAATATATCCATTCAAAGCCTTAGTCCATTCTCTACTCAAAATTAATTCATAAGCACTAAGAATTTCTACTACTTGGATATCAATGAATTGTTGAACCATTGGTTCACTAGCTAGCTATATATGCACATTCAATAATTCTCCTATAACCTTAAATATGGATTTATCCAATTGAGTGACTACCCTATTAGACTTGATTGGAGTTAAAATGAGTTGTTCACATATCCCAGTAGGCATAATGTTGGTTGAAGATCCAGAGTCTAAAAGACAATTATGAACATTCTTCCCAGATATCCTGACTATTAGTAAAAAAGGTGGAGACTCTAATTTGATTACTTAAGTAATTACATTTGCACTATAATTCTTAGGGGGTTTTCTAATTTTATTAGACAAATATTCCAAGAGTAAGTATCTTTGTTTTATGATCTGAGTTAACTCATATAGAGTGATATTGGCTTTAATCCTTTTCATATCCTCCATAATATTGTAGCCAATTTTGCTTGGAGGATCAATAGTTAGCTTAGAAGAACTTCCTCTAGGGGGTTTAGGAATATTCTTTGATATCATGTCTGGAGGGGTTCCATAATTTTTTGGATGGGTAGAGGTAGTCAATGGTTGTTTTTTTTCCCTATTTATAAGAGGATATGTCTTCAAAAATTGTTGGAATACTTGAATCTCCTCAGGAATATTTTCAGGCTCATTATCCTCTTGAAAAGGGAATTGAAAAGTTTCCACCATATGCACTTGGTCAGATGGTTTATATTCATAATAATTTGTAGCAAAATCTTTTTTTGGAACCACTTCAAATGTTTCAAGTTCTTGAAAAGCTTCAAAACCTTTACAATACTCAATGTAATCAATTTCACCATGCTTGGAAGTAGCATGCACCCTACAATAATATGGTAAGGCAATATCAATGAGGTTTATATCCATATTATTTTTTCTAGGAAAAGGCTCATTAGCTTTTTTATTATATAAATTATCATTTTGAAACCTATTCCTAGGACTGTTGAACTTTTGAAAAGTGAATTTCCTTCCAAAATTGTCATTAGCATTACCAACTTGTTTTTGAAATTGCATAAAATCAGTGCTAAAATTATGTACCATTTTCAATATAGACTCATTATCATTTTTTTGAACCTTAATATTTTGACCTTAGTTACTGTTAATTCCATTGACATGCACTAAATCCTTTTGTTCATTGTAAGGAAATCCATTGGTAACTTGATGGCTTAAGAAACCTAAATTTTGATTAGGGGTAACATGACTAGTAGGCAACACATTCAAAGAAGGAAATTAGTTTAATGCTGGAGTATTTTGGTTATTATTTAGGAAAAGGTTTAATGCAGGCATTTGAGGATTAACATTTGGGATAAAATAAGCCATCTATCCTTGGGGTTGCATTTAGTCACTAATAACCATTGCTTCAGAATAAGCTTGATCCAATGTGATAATAAGTGGAAGGTATCTATTTAGAAACACAAAAGTCATGGGGTCAACAACATCTTTATAAACCTCCAAAGCTAAAGATTCATTTGGTTTATATGAATCTATGGTCTGACTAAACATTTTTGGAACCTAGGATTAAATGGCCTAATAGGTTCACTTGTATCTCTCTTAATAGTTGTAACTTGATGATAGATGACACAAGGGCTTATGATCTTTCCAAATTGATCAATGAAAATTGTGTCAAAGTTATTTCATGAGATAATAAAATTGTCAGGCAGATTAAGGAACCATTCATATGCAACATATTTGAATGTAAATGGAAACAAACTACAAGCTACATCTTCATGAATACCATTTAATAATCTTAATACAGCTTCGAAATATTTAATATATTCTTCAACAATCATAATACTAGTTGGACTAAATATTGGCAAATATTTTTCAGGATTACATGGTAAATCATGAACCACACCTAGTATATTGATAGGGGAACTTCCAAGCCATGCCATGCTTGGATGAAGATCAAAGAAATAAATACCTTACAAAGGTGATGATGGTAAATATTTATAATACCTACATCTTCCTCTATCTTTTCTAGTCCTTCTATGAATTTTGAGTTCGAGCAAGGGTTCTCTAGTCTCTGAATGGCATCTAGTCCTAATTTTTGGTAATTCCAGCCTGAAGATTAAGGATCCTATTTTAAAATATGATGTACATTAATTTCCAAAGGATGAAAAATACTATGCACACTAAGAATAATTTAAAAAAAATTGTTCATAAGAGGACAAAGGACATCAATCTTTAACTAAACAAGTATAAAGATGTACTGAATTATGCAAAGATGACCAATCCTTACAACTTATGACTCAAATAAAACTCTTATTTTCAAAGAATTATTGATTTTGAACAAAATAAGTTGTCCTAACTCTAAATACTAATAAATTCTTAGCAACAAAATCCATACTCCCATAAAGGTCACCAATCTTTACACAATTTATCATGTTAGAAACATAATCATGTAAAATGTAGATATATTTGATCAAATACAGGTGAAAGATATTAATTCTCTTCAATGAGCCATCCTTCTAGCTATTAGAAAAGCTTCTCCTATTGATGCTTCAAACTATAACATAGGTGATCTTAGTGTTGAAGAACACTTCTCATTTTAGGATTTTGAGAATCCATGGCATGAGTTGTAGTTTGTGACTATTTAGTGATTGTCTATGGTAAAATAAAAGCAAAGTATGAAAACTGTCCACAATATTTATTTGATTTAGTGGTTGGGAGCCACCAAGGTCTACACAATTTAAATACTTAATAATTTTGAGGAATCAAAAGTTAAACTAAATGATTATTAATTATGATCTTTAAGCTAGAGTGAATCTTGATGAAAAAATAAGAAAAAGGAAGGGTAAGGAAGAAAGAGACATGATTGTAGGTTTTCATATCAAATATTATGACAAGATTCAAATTATGTTGAGTACACATTAAACCAATTTATGTTATAAAACAACATAATCTCGAATTACATCACAAATCAAGCAAGATTTAGAGGAATAGTATGAATCATAAGAAATAATTAAGTTTACTTTAAAAGTCTATTATTATGTTTTAAATAACATAAGTACATCCAAATGTAGAGAAACTAAAATGAAGTATACTAGAAATATTTATAGTTAATCTAGCATTCAGCTAAAAATAACTAACATATGACAAAGAATGTGATTCAAAACAAGAAGAATCATTAAAATTCAACATGAATTTCCACAATTAAGAGATATAATATAAATTTAACAAAACTATCTAGACAATCTTTTTAAAAAAAATTAGTTGTATTAAATGCTTCTGATATCAACTACTCAAAAAATCTCTCTTAAAAAATGTTACCATCTACCTATTTATAAGAAACATAGGTGGTTAACTAGTTAAATTTCAAAATATCAACATGCAAATAAGGATAACTATCCTTAATATAAAGATACAACATGGAAGGTCACATGTCAAGGTGACAAGAAAGAGTATATGCTAACAGACTAGCATATGCTTTACAAAAAGAGAATTCTCTTAAGAATTTCATTGGTGGGCCATTAAATTAGCCCTATCTGAGGAAGTATTTCAACTTGGTGTATTATTCCTTGATCATCTCAAAATCCACTCCAAGCTTCATTACACAATCCTCTTCTTTATCTACTAGTCAAATTCACTATCTGCCTAAGATAAAAGTTCTTTGATACCAGTTAAATGTCAAAATATCAACATGCAAATAAGGATAACTATCCTTAATATAAATATGCAATGTGGAAGGTCACATTTCAACACGACAAGAAAGAGTATATGCTAATAGATTAACATATAATTTACAAAAATAAAATTCTCTTAAGAATTTCATTGGTGGGCCCTTCAATTAGCCCTGTCTGAGGAAGTATTTCACCTTGGTGTATTGTTCTTTGATCATCTCAAATACCACTCCAGTCTTGATTACACACTCCTCTTCTTTATTTGCTAACTTGTTAAATTCATTATCTACCCAAGATATAATTTCTTTGATACCTTGTACTTATGCAATTTACTTCCTTACAAAAATAATGGTATCAAGGGTCTTTTGGTTATCCTTAGATGAATGACCTTTGCTATTTTTGATGTTTTAGATGTGAGTACCAACCCTTTGCTTGAATTATTCATCATCAATCAATCCTATAGTAGTGGTTTGAGAAGGGTTATCTAATAGATTCCCTATAAGTTTCTCAATTTGGTTTACCAAGTCTGTGTCTCTCTTGATGAAGTCCTTAACATCATTGATCCAAGTGATCAAATCATCTTGTTTATCTATCAAAACTACCATGAAGCTGTCTAGATGTCTAAGTTTGATAATCTTGAAGTCCAATAACCTCTTTGTCTTATGCACCTTGATGAGCTCCTCCATCTGAGCTTGAGAATTATGCTACTAGGTGATTAAGGCTTGTGCCATCTCAGTTTGATGGTATAAAGCACTCAATCTAGACTTGATGCTTTTTACATTCTTGAATGCATCCATTAATGATATATTTAACACTTGAAATACATCCTTAGGAATTGAAAGGAGGATCTGAGCTTCCAAATATTACTTTTCTTTCTCCAAGTTGAGAATCCTCTACTTCATTCCTTAAACTCTTTTGACTGGGATATTACCATACTAGCTAGATCCTCTTAAAAAATAGGATGCTCCCCTGCTACATACCCTAGAATAGGAGTTAAACCTAAAAATGGTTCCACCTTCTAAAAGGTGAACTCTTAAGTACCAACAATAATTTTCTTGGTCTCTACTCTCTCAAGAGTTGATGTATCTAGATTAAATTAGACCTGAGGGTCAAGTTCTTTCACCTGTGGTTATTCAAGAATATCTACATTTGAACTCCTAGAGGCTCTTGGGGTACCAAACCATTGGATTTCATTGTTGTGAATAATTTGGATACTTCTCTCTACTTATTTGCTTAACATATCTTAAATTCAAGGCTTGACATTATCCTAAACACCTATGTCCACTCGAGTCAAAGATAATGAAGGAGAAAGAGATGGGAATTTCTAAAACTTCCCATAAACAAACTAATTAGGAATGGCCGGTCCATAGATAGAATTATCATGACTAAAGAGGTTTATTTCACTAGTAGGGTAAGTGAAAGTTAACTTAGGTCTCTTTCTTGGAGCCAGAGGAACTAAGGCTAATTTTGCATGTCTCTTTCCACTACCCAATGGAACCAATTCCTTGCCTACTTCCTCAAATGTGTCTTCTTCCTTATCCAAACCATAAGAAGCTATGATATTAATAAGGGAACTTTCTACTATTTCTATAGTTTCCAAAGCAATCATTCTAATAAACTCTATTGGGGAAGAAGGCCTTGGTGAGGATGCCTAAATTTGGGTACTTTTACTAGGTCTATGCTCAATGCTAGACTCTTCAATTATAGATTTACCTTTTCCCTTTGCATCCTTAGGTTTCCCAATTTGGGATGAATTTATCAATTCTCCTTGCTGAGGCTTAGAAGATTATCCCTCAATAGGTGGCTCTTGATGTGTAATCCCATATGGTTATGGAAATAAGTTATACTATAAGGGATGCAACTGCAATATTTCTCCTAAAGGCTTATTATCCCTTACTAGCCTATGTTCTAAATTTATGTTGTAGTTTTTAACCCTAGACAAGACTTCTTCAAAGTTCTTCACATTTGTGTAAACTCCATCTCCCACACCTAGCTGATGTTTGTATTCAACCTTTGGGACCCTTTTATCCCAAATATGGTTAGCCAGTCTATCATTAGGGTCCCACATCTTAAGATCATCTAGTTGGAAATCAAAAGAGTTCATGTGCACCACCATGATCTCTAGATGTTTCCAATCCTTGATTAAAATTATACCAATGTCTAGTGGAAAGGGATGAACCTGAGCTTTCTTATACTTCTTGCAGTGCCAATCCATTCCTTGGATGATTTGATAGGCAATTTCTTTCTCTATAAGCTTACTAGGAACATATATAGATAATCTGTATGGTTGGACCATGATTCCCTTTATCCTTATTATAGTGAAATTTGGATAGAACCACACATTCCCCATGGTCTCTACTTATCTTTTTATTAGATAATTTTCCTGTATTTGAAAATATGTAATTTGGAGTAATGATGGGAAATGGTAGATCTATCATCATGGGACCAATTTTGAATGCTAGGGAAATTAATAGAGGCTAGGAGTGCATCCAAGAGGTAAGACATCATAAAGAATTGTTTGGAAGTCTTTCTCTTGATTGTTGTAATTGTTTAGGCAAGAAGAAACTATTTAAGTCTCCAATAGGAGGGGTTAAGTTCTAATCCAACATGCAATGGACATAGGATACCCAAAACTTACTTAAATAAGTAATAGAAGAGGCACCAAAGGCTCTATTCAATAAAGTCATAACTACCCTATCACCTTCCCTAAATTGGGTAATATGAATCTCACCATTTGAGGTCCTAAAACATGGGAACCTTGGATTAACCAAGGTGATAGGATTGTATCCAAGTTTTGGGAATTTGTCCATTCTCTCAAGGAAGGGATATCAACATGAGGCAAAGGGAACTTATAATAAGTCTCAAAGGTCATGGGAGCTATGCATGAAACTTTGTTGATACTTCATGAATAATCCTTTCTCTATCTATTTTGTAGTCAACAAAAATAGGAATAAGAAGATCAATGTAATACATTACTTTTGGTTTAGCTGCTGCATGAAGGCTTACCATTTGAATTGATACTAAATCCTTGTATCTTTGGAACATTGAAGCATTACTCTTTTCTTCTTAGGAAATTGGTTGCAACTCCTCTATAAAGAAAAATATTTTAGACCAATTTATGATTCCATGCATATTCAAGGCTATTAAATCCAATTCTATGTCTTAAAGACCCTTCCTTCACTATCTGAAGTTAGATAAAGCTATACTTCAATCTTTATCTATTACCTTCTTGTTGTCGTTGATAACACTATATTGTAGTCAAAGCTATCACAGTTCTTACTAAAGCACTTGCTTTGGATTAAGTTCATAATTATCTCAAGTGTCACATAATCAATTGAATTGACTCTAGCCTTCTTTATAGAGGGTTTAGGGTTTTTGGCTTTAATGACCAAAACATCCAACTTTGATCTCATACATGCCTTAGATATGATGGAACCTTACTATCATGTCTTTTATTTTCTCAATTATGAGATATCTTTCATTTTGATCCTCCATGATTACGTGAAGCTTATGTGGTAGGGTTCCATACCTTTCATGGTAAATTTAATAAATTCCATTTAAAGAGTAACCATTGGTTTTCAAAAGTCCCTTTTATGTTGTTTTGAAAAGTTAAATCTAGGTCCTTACATTTCATTGGTTCTTGATCTTTGAGCTTATTGATTATGCCATGTGTCAATATTGTGAGGCATTTGATAAGTCATCAACTTCATCACACAATTAGATCAAATCTAATGAGAAAATGATCACCATTGGATCTTAGCTAGGGCTAGATCATTAACTACACGCTTTTTTATAAAACACTTCAGGCTCGATGCACTATTGGATCAAATCTAGCAAACAAGCAATCACCATTAGATCCTTTAAGATGCTTACCTTTTAATCAGTTACATGATCATATAAATCTTAGGTTTAAAAAAGTCATTTAGAATTTTATGTTAAAAAAACATAAAATTACTTAGGCTAATATCTTTACATACTAAGATCATCTTCGTAAAAATCTAGGAATTTTTGAAAAGGTTTTTAGAAATATCCCCTTTGATTAGGATTTAAAAATTGTCTAAGTTAAATTTGACGGGTTCGATCACATCAAATACATCCTTGTATATTTCAAATTATGGGAGAGAACCTGGTGAATTTAAGATAGTAGAATTTATTGATCCAATAAATGAATACCATGTGTAAAGCCCTCGAGAATTCCCAAGGCTTTAGGGATTGTCTAGGTTAAATTTGATGGGTTTAGTCATGTCAAATACATCCTCGTAGATGTCAAATAATGGGAGTGAACTTGCCAAATTTAAGACAATAATTCTTTTTGGTCCAATGAATGAGTGTCATGCGTAAAACCTTCAGGAGATCCTGAGGCTTCTAAGATTGTTTAGTTTAAATTTGATGGGTTTGGTTTGGTCAAATACATCCTCATAGATGTCAAATGATGGGGGTGAACTTGTCAAATTTAAGATAATGAAATATTTCTATCTCATGTTAATTTTGATAGGTTTTGTCCCATCAAATACATCCTCATAGATTTCAAATGATGGGATTGAACCTATCAATTTTAAGATAATAAAATTTTCTAATCTAATGAATTAGTGCCACATGTAAAGACTTTGGGAGGTCTTGAGGCTTCTAGGATTGCTTATCTTAAATTTGATGGGTTTGGTCCCATCAAATACATCCTCATAGATGTCAAATGATGGGGGTTAACCTATCAAATTTAAGACAATGGAATCTTTCTTTTTCATGTTAATTTTAACAGGTTTAGTCCCATCAAATATGTCCTCATAGACATCAAATGATGGGAGCAAACCTATCAATTTTAAGACAATAAAATTTTATGGTCTAATGAATGAGTGCCATGTGTAAAGCCTTCAAGAGGTCCTAAAGCTTCTGGGTCGATGCACACCATTAGATTAGAACCTCTGAGGCAATTTAAACCATTAGATCAATTCCCATGTGGTTAATAGCTATTAACATCTGTTTGGGTGTCAAATTTAATTCACACCATCAGATCAAATCCTCTAAGCAAACAATCACCATTAGATATTCACTAGGGTGAAATCATTAATTATATGTCCCTTTTAAAATGCTTTGGGCTTTTCACACCATTAGATCAAATCCAATGAACAAGCGATTACCATTAGATTTGTAAAAGATCATAAGCTTTAAATTAATACCCGATCATGTATAAAGTTTAGCCTAAGGTCTTATATTAATATTTAGTCATGTTTGAAAGAAAAAACATATTTGAAACTTAATATAAAGTTAGACTTAGGAATATTTAATCAAAAGGAAATAAAAATTCCCTCTAGTATTTTCTGTGAATATTCAAATTCAAACCCTCCTTTAGGGTTTATTCCTTAGGAATCCTAGCTTCTTCCATGGAACCTAAAACTAATCACCTTGAAGACAATTATTTGCAATTTTGAACCATGAAACGTAAACATGATCAAACGCATCAAAGCACATGTTCCCATTTTAAAATTGATTTGCCTTTAAAATCCAAGATAAGACAACTCTTCACATTCAATCCATAATACAAATTATCTAGAAACAAATACAAGGGTCCTCCTTTCAAAAAATAAATATAGGGGGTGTTGGTCTCAACACTCTACTCACTCAAACCATGGATAACTAACTTCGCCTCTTATCCTAGACTTAACCTTTGTTCAGTTCGAACATGCCAAATTTGAGTTGAAATATAAAACATACTTTATAACATGTCCTAGGTCTTAATGATCCCATTATAAGACAGTTCATGCCATTTCATCCCCTTCAAATATGAGGAAACACCTTCAAGAGGATACTAAAAATTTAAATTTCTGAAATGGTAGGTTTTTGTGGGAAAAGTGAAAACAAGCCAAAATGATAAAGATAAATTAGACTGAGCACTCAAAAGGCTTCTTATTGATAACACATGACTCACTAAACCTCTTTAATACCAACACATATAGAAACAAACTTACTACACTCATTCACCTACATCAGATTTGGAGGTCTTTATTATTTGCCTATATAGACATGCTCAAATTGATGGATATTCACCTAGAGGTCCATGGGGCATAAATGCTAATTAGAGGAAAAACACTTGTCACTTCACTATAAAAAAGTTAAATTTCAGGCCCTATCACTACAATTTGTGCCAAATATTGGTCTTGAAGGATCCATTGACATGTTATGGGGTGAAATTAAAGGTCTTAGATACACATACAAGAGGATTATTATGGTTTGTTGCAATCACTTATGGTTTCCATTTTATACATGCCTGAAGTTAGGCTAAAAAACTATATTTTTCTTGTATTGGGAAGGGCATTCTTTAGGTTGGAATGAGTGGTAAGTCTCTTAATCAGGAATGATAAAAGGCCAAGAATTTGGTCTTGGACATTATCCACCATCTTGGACATATTTAAAGTTTTAGTTTCAAGCCATGAAATAAAATAAGTGGAGTCCTCTAATTACAACTTCAACTTTGACAACATTTGTTGTCAGTGTTTTCATGCTCCTAAACAATAGTGAAAACATGAATCCTAGTGGATTTGCAGGTCAAGGTTGTGGGATCACATGTAATTTTCCTATCTGTATGTGATTGAAGTGATGTATTTTCACCTGGAGTTCTCAAAGGCATAAATTCTAGTTGTAGGATAAACACTTGTCTCTTCACTACAAAAACATTGCATTTCAGGACTCATCACTACAAGTTATGCCAACGATTGGTATTGAAGATTTCATAGACATGATATAGGGTAAAATTATAGGGATTAAAAATGAATTTTAATGTTATTATAGTTCATTCTAATAACTTAACATTTTTATTTTATGCACATATGAAGTTAGGCTAAAAACTACATTTTTATTTTATTGGGAAGGGAGTTCTTGAGGCCAAAATGGATGGTGGGTCTCTTGACCAAGCATGATAGGATCATAAAAATGTGTTAATATATATTATATTCCATCTTAAAGGTGTTAAAATTTATAGTTTTGATCCATGAAGAACTAAAGGTGGAGTTACCCAATCGTAGCTTCAACTTTGACAACATTTAATGTCAGTGTTTCCACACTCCTCAACAATAGTGAAAACATCAATCTGGATGGATTTACAGATAAAGGCTGGTATAAATTGTCATTTTCTTATGGAAATTTACTTGAAGTGATGTATTTCCACCTAGAGGTCCTAGAGGCATAAGTGCTAGTTGGAGGATAAACACTTGACTCTTCACTGCAAAAAAGTTGTATTTCAAGACTCATCATTGTAACTTTTACTAGGGATTAGTATTAAAGGTTACATTTACATGATCCAAGGTAAAATTATAAGGATTAAAAATTTATAATATGGTTATTTTGTTTCATTTTCATGACTTACGGTTTCCATTTTATGCACGCATGAAGTTAGGTTAAAATACTACAATTTTCTTATTTTAGGAAGGGCACTGTTGGGGCTAGTGGGTGGTGGGTCATTTGATTTGGAATGATAAGAGGCAAAAAATATGGTTTTGGATATTAATTTACATCTCATACATTTTTTCAATTCTAGTTTTGAACCACAAAGCATCAGAGGTGGAGTTATCTAAGTACATGTTTAACTTTGACAACATTTGTTGTTAATGTTTCCACGCCTATGAACAGTAGTGAAAACATGCATCTGGGTTGATTTAGATATTTTTTTCATGGAATAACATGTATATTTCCTATCTAAATATTATAAAAGTGATGTATTTTCATCTGGATTTCTTGGAGGTATCAATACTAGTTGGAGGATAAAGACTTGTTTTTTCACTATAAAAAGTTACATTTCAAGACCCATCACTACAAATTATGCCATATATTGGTTTTTAATGTTATATCAACATGATTTAGGGTGATATCATATGTTTATACATGAATAATAATGTATTTTTTGTTTTTTCTAATGACATATGATTTCCATTTTACACATAGTTGAAGTTAGCCTAAAAAGCTACATTTTTCTTGTATTAGAAAGGGTATTCTTGAGGCCAGAATGGGTGGTGGGTATCTCAAATAGGAATTTTTAGAGTCAATTAAAATGGTTATTAACATTATATAAAATAATAAATGTGTTTTTAGTGCTAATTTTGAGCCACTAAACACTAAAAGTGGATTTATCTAATTATAGCTTCAACATTGACAATATTTGTTGTCAATGTTTCCATGCTCCTTAACAGTAGTGAAAACATGCATCTAGGTGGATTTAGAGATAGAGGTAGTGGGATAAAATTTAATTTGGCTATATATATGTGTTCAAAGTTATGTATTTTCACCTATATATCCCAAAGGCATAAATTCTAGTTGGAGGACAAACGCTTTTCTCTTCACTAAAATAAACTTGTATTTCAGGACCCATCACTGCAACTTGTGACACATATTGTTATTGAAGGTTAAATGTAAATTATATGGGGTTAAATTAAATGGATTATACATGAATTTTATGTTTCTTTTGGTTAATTTCAATTAATTATAGTTTCCATTTTATGCATGCATGAGTTAGGCTAAAAAACTACATTTTTATTATATTGGGAAGGGTGTTTTTGAGGTTAGAATGGGTTGCAGGTCTCTCGATAAGGGATGATCAAAGACTAATAGTTGGTTATTAGATGTTATATGCCATATTTAAGGTGTTATAAATTCCAATTTTGAGTCATGAAGCACTATATGAGGAGTTATCCAACTATAACTTCAACTTTGACAACATTTGTTGTCAGTGTTTCCACACTCCCAAACAATAGTGAAAACATGCATCCAAGTGGATTTGGAGGTTGATTTCATGGTATAAAGTGTCATTTTACTCTATATAATTTTTTAAGTGATTTATTTTCATTTATAATTCAAATAGGCATAAAGTCTAGTTGGAGGACAAGCACTTGTTTGTTCACTTCAAAAAACTATATTTCAAAACCCATCACTACAACTTGTGCCATGGATTGGTATTGAATTTTACATAGACATTTTTTGAGGTGAAATTATATGGATTATACATACATGATGGGGTTTTTATGTTTCATTCCAATGACTTATAGTTTCCATTTTATGCATGCTTGAATTTAGGCTAAAAAACTACATTGCTTTTTATTTTGGGAAGGGTGTTTTTTAGGCTGGAATGGGTGGTGGGTCTCACAACCGGGCATGATCAGAGGCCAATAACATATTAATAGACATTATTCATCACCTTGAATGTTTTGGTAGTGCTATTTTTTAACCACAAGGCACTCGAGGTGGAGTTCTCCAATTGCAACTTCAACTTTGAAAACATTTGTTGTGAATCTTTCCATGCTCCTGAACAATAGTGAAAACATGAAAATGCATGGCTTTGGATGTCTTAGTCATGGAATCATGTGTAATTTTACTATATATATGTGATGAAAGTTATGGGTGTTGGGTCTCTAAACTAGGCATGATCGGAGGCTAACGATGTTGAAAGTGACATGTCATATAGGTAGAGGTAAAGATAAAAATGGTTATTCTGAGTGACCATGAATCTAGTATGTATGGACATATACACAACATGCATTGCCATATCAGGGTCTTAACCACCCTATTTCATGGTTAAATTAATCAAAACTCATAAATAAATATTTAAACATAATTAATTTAATTTTTTATGCCCCAAAATTGTAGTCTACCTACACTAGTTTATATGTTATATATGATTATGACTCTTCTCTTGTTTCATATTAGAGGGTCAAAAATATAACTTATTGAAGGTATGCTAGTAATATCTATACAAAGTGTGCATGTATGTGTATATATGTATGATTTTTATACCTTAGGTATATGTATGTGTGAGTGGGAACAATTTTAATATATTAAAAAATTGGTATATCTGAATTCAAAGCTTGATGGAAAATGAATTAGTTCTTTTTTTCTATTTTTTTGAAGCACAAAACAAAAGATATTACTCTATGTATTATTAGTTTATTCTAAATACTCAAGGATAAGAACCAAAATAATATTGGTTTTTATGATATGAAAATGCCTGAGGCTATTTGAACCCATTGATTTAATATTCAGATAAGGAACCTACCTTGAAATTAATAGCCTCTATTAGAGGTAACAAAAAGAAGCCAAATGCAATGCATGATTATATAACATCTAATGAAATCATTGAGGTGATTTTGAAACAAGATGGCATGTCCAGTTATGAAGTAGAGGATTGCGGTTTTGAAATTTAAATGCAACAAAGCAAAGATGATCATGGAGATTTATTAAATGGTGAATAAATAAATATCTCAAGGGATAGAGAAACACAAAATGGCCTAGCTGAATGCAATGAAAAGGGAGAATTACAAAAGAGATATAACCACCAAACTATTACAAGGCCTCAAGAGACATGATAATTGAAATATTTCATTACTTATAAGGCCAAAGAAGAGTCTCCAAACAAGAATGTGAAGCATCTCCAAAGACAGAAAATCCCAAAGGAGGAGGTTGAACATAAGCACTTCATTAAACATGAACAAGTAAAATGTATAAGGGCATCTGTAGAAGGTTTTCAATAGATGAGTATTTCATTATTTGTTTCAATAAAGTACTTATAATAAAAATTTGGGATGTCTATAAATTCAATGAATTTACAAAACATGAATATCAAGTCCTAAATAATATTAAACTAGTGTAGCAAGGGTATCCAAATTAAACTAGTGATAAATGGTGTAGCTCAATCATGAGAGATACTTCACAATAATATATGACTCTATCTCAAACATTATACTCTTTTATTCCATATAGTTTTAATAACAACACATTGAAAGATTGTAAGTTAATATTAATAAATTACATGAAGTAACTATTAAAGATGATCATATCTAAATATGGCCATACAACCATCAAATTTAGTTTTGTAATAATAATGTGAGACAAATTGTTCAGGAGATATTATCACCAAAAAATGTGAACATATGTCTGTATGTATCCATAAAATATATAAAGGAATACTAAATAAGAACATAATAGAATGTCAGATGAATGCCATATAGGTAAAAAATGTCAATAACACATACATTGTCATACATGCATACAAAAATTACATCATCTAACAATATAATATAATGTCAGGTGAATGTATTATATGCATAGAATTTTAAAAATGTGTACATTAAATTATATTCATACAAACAAGTACACCATATAAGACATTCTACTCATCAAATAGTCTCCTTCTCTTTATCTTCCTTGAAGAAGACTTTTCATGGGATACCTTGTTTGTAGATGGAGATCCATCAAATGCCTTAGATTATTCCAAGGTATGAATATGGGTCCATCTACACTCATAGCTCACCTATATATAAATATATTCCAATATAAATATTATTAAAAAAATTGCATAGTATACATGCAACCAAGTTCATAAATTAATTTTAAACTAGAATACAAAAATAATTTAAACATGCACTTAATGAAATATTGTGGTCATTCTAAATTTACAACTAATATTAAATAGGGTTAGTGATAGGTCAAGGTGAATGAATAGGAATATGAAATATGGATGAAACATAAGAAGGTACCCTAATAATCATATGAATAGAACTATCAGATGTCATACAAAAACCCTACATAAGCAATACATTCACATTTAAGTTATATGTTTCCAAGTATGTAGTAAAATTATTAAAACAAATCTATTTTTAAAATTCAAAATTACAAGTTTACATGTACCTTGGTGAGTGCCTATGCAAATGACATTGTAGCAGCAATGCTCGTGTCTGTATTTGCTTGTAGAGACAAAGGAGTGTCTAATGTCATTATCAATTAAATAAACAACCTTGCTTAATTTTCTAGAGGACTTAAGCTATTACATATCATGCATGATTCACACAAGGGAATAATCATGATGATTTTGAAGATAAATAGTGGTACTATAGGTATCAATGAAACTATTGAGTACTTAAGAAACACTATGAAGAAGAGATGATAATCAATTAAAATGTGAAGCATTAAAAGAAGTTTTAAAAGGTGAAGGAAAACCAAAAATATGATTAGAATAAATATGAGGGAGAATATATTTTAAAAATAATATGAGAAATACATCATTAGACATTGAAGGAGACTATCTAGAAGATTTATCACTATTATATTACAAAATTTCTCTCTATCTTTCAACACATCTCACACATATAAATTGTATTCACATCACTATCATTCAAATTATAATTTTAACATGTATGATTTTTATTCAATATCATATATCTATATAAATAAAACCATGTACATAAAGTATAATATTAACTAAAATTTTTACCATCATATATGTAAATGGTGGGCTACTAACATCGATAGTTGAAGTAGTGGTGGCCCATAATCTGGTTCTGCAAATGAAAATGTAGATACTATATCCCCATACAACATAAAAATTACATATATATTATTAAATTTATGTGTACATTAATTATTATCTTTTAAATACAAATGTAACTTAAATTTAACATGACATTTATATAAAATATACTTGCATGTGTGTAGTGACTAGCATGTGCACAACAAATATACGTGACAAAAACTCAGGGATCATGAGTATATCATCTAAGACCTAAGAAGCACCACCATTATCATATGAAGGTACATTTCATATATAAACAAAACATATATAATGGTTAGGTCAACTACACACATTGGGTGGAGTATCTCTAGCATAGGTATCAAAAAGCCTACTCATATGTTGAATGAGTGTATTTGTAAGTGTACTAAGTTCATGTAAAGTCTCAATTTCCATGAAATATTTCACTATAGGTGGGATTTTGGGTTGAATTGTATTTTGGGTATGGATCCTTGAAGGTTGATTAGGTAAATAACATGTACCTGCTTGATCCTACACAAAACTTTTCCCTCAGCCCTAAAACTTATCATAGTCAAAATAGTTAGGAATCTCATTGAGGATAAAATCCTAATAGATTTTAATTTAAAAATATAATGGGAACCCATGGTTATTACATGGTGAAAAATCAAACACCATTCACCATTGATCCAAAAAAATATTTTTAATTAAATTATGTTTGCATTGGTGGATTAGGAAACATTTATGTTGAGTATTGTCATTGATGTCAAAGGTGCATTAAGAACAATTGGAAGTGTGTGATGTGATAAGGTGAATGTAATAATGTTTTCATGAGAGAGTGATATCATGATATAAAGAGATAATTTAAAGGTAAATAATGTCTTAGGTTTACATGATTGATATCATTCTTAGCATAAAAGGTATAGGTCATTGATGTCAAGTGAATAAGAAACATAGTCATGACATGAAGAAGTATGTGCATGGTGAAATGAATTAACACATGCATGTGAAGGTTTCATGTCATTGTTTGATCATGTGAGTAAGGTATATAAGCATTCATGAGAGTTTTAGAGTGACCTATAGGGGCAGGACCTTAAGTCTAAGTCTGTATCTAGACCACTCTTAGACCGTACCTAGACTAATGAGGTAAGAAGATCATATTTAAAGGAAATTATGCACATAATATCATATAAATAGGTTATATAATGTTTTTATTCATGATCACAAATTTTGAGGTCAATATTTGAAAGAAAAATGCATAAATCATTATTTTAGCCCTTCTTGAGCTCATAGAATAAGGTCTCAAACCTGAGAAGCACTTTTAGACATTCATTAGCATGTATAACCTTTAAATTTGAGTCAAATATTTTAATGATATATGCATAAGGGTCCTTGATAATATTTATAGGCATTAGTTTTAGATTTAAGTGGCAGTCCTTTATGAATAATTGTTAACACCAAAACCTGTGTTAAACATCCCTAAAACCCTAATAAAGACCTAATATGAAAGATTTTATATAAAAAAACTTTGGATGGATTAAAATTCATATATAATATATTATATAGTGTAGTAAATTTTCCCAGCTACCTCTAGGTGGTTGTTGTTAGTCAGATGAGAGAGAAAATATATAGATACAGGTTTATTTGTCAAGAAGTTGTTATAGCTCTAAACATTTGAATTAGTCAAGAAAATAAAATGGATGGTAGAAGAAGATATACAATAATTTTATATTTCCATGATGATTTATGGATATGATATAGAATTAAATTATTCTGATTTGGCCATCCACGTAAGCCAGTCGTAGACATACCTAATGGTGTAAATAGTGAAAAACCCAAGCACATATGAAGAGATAGATTTGAGGGTTTTTTCATGATATATTGACATAATAAAGTGCATGAATAATATATTTATGAATTTAATGTCATGTTAATTCTTTGGATAATCTTTGGAGGTTAGTGTATATGGTGAAAAAATTTCTCACAAAATGGCATGTTTGGTTCAGATAGGACTATGAGATATAATGCCAAAAAATTGGTCTAAAAGACCAATATTTTCCATTAGACCATATTAATTTTATATTTTATGATGTTTTAGATATCTCATAATCCATTTTTTATTCATCAAGATTCATGACAAGTGTGTACATAGCCATTTGAGGTCTAATTCATCATGACTAGTTTTTGAGGTGATTTTGTAGTTTTAATTAAGCGAGTTTCAGAGATGTTCCTTTATCTCCTAAGTGAAGGTGTTCCAAGAATTTAGTGATGAACCTAGTAATATATAATATTTATTCATGTTTTATTTGTCATGTTTTAGTATCTTGAGATTTTTTAAGCTTCATTATTGTAAGACATACTTTTGAGATACACAAACCTAATAGGGTAGTTTATCCTAAAGGAGCTTTCATGATATGAAAAAATGATGTAATCTAATAAATATTGGAAGAGGTCATACGATTTAATTGGATAAGTTATTTAATTTATTTTTATTTTTAAATAATGCCATCTAGGTGCAATAATATTAAGTTTTAGCACTAAGAGGATATACCTACTTCAATTAGGTCTCCATAAGACCTAAAGGAGGAGTAAGGCCTAATTGAGTTACTGTAGACCAAAAGAGGTTCAAATTATGATTGAACCATGTTAATAATATGTCACAAAAAATATTATGTGTCCAAACTAATATATTTAAGGTTTGTGGCTGACCAAGTGATGTATGATCATGAGACTAGTATATATACAAGGCAGTTTAGGCCTATTTTAATATATAAAAAAATAATCAAATAAAATCATGCATGGTTGAGTATAATGGGATATTGAAATGATTTATGCATGATAATAAAATATCATAGGTTTGGTAATAAAAATTTCATATGATTTGGTTGAGTTGGTGTTGAGTCACATAGGAAGTTGATGCTTCCTTGCAATTAGGTGCTTGCTAAAGCCTAGTCAAGTGGGTGCTCAACTTTATTAGGGTTGGTGATCCAAGTTGAGTTGGTGATCAACTTATTTTTTTATTTTGTTTTATAGTAAAATATTCCATCTATGGATATCATAGTGGGTTTTCTTCCCTTTGAGGGTTTTCATCTCATATATGTGTTATCTTATTTCATGTTCATCTCAATGGTTCTTTATGCACTGCTAGATCACTATGTTGCTTTCAATGTTCATGAATGATTAAGTATAATTGAAAAAAAATTATAATTTTTTTTCACCAACCCCCTCTTATTAATTATGCTTCCAACAATTTAGTTGTTATTGGAAAAGGTCATTGGTTGTCGGGCAATGAATACAACATAAATTTGGTCTTTTGATATTTATTTATATTTAATCTCATGTGTTGACAAATTTTTAGCATATTAATCCCTAAATATATCCATATATAATGCCTATCTATCAATTTTAATCATTATCGAGTCACCTTGAGTTAATACTGACTCTTAAGTATTGGCCAAATAGGTGCGATGGGTGTTGGTTGATATGGGGTCCCCCAATATCCTAATTGTTTGTTTAATATCTATTATTTTCCACTATGTGAACAACTAAATCCTCCTAAATGTCTGGTGGATATTGTGGAACTATAGGAGCACTAGGAGGATAAGACACATTAGGTAGAGGGTTAAGAGGATGGTTAGCATGCTGGTCTCTTAGAGTGGAATGAGTTATTAAAAAATAATATGATTTAGTAATTAAGTATTTAAATAAAAAATTACAAAAATTTAGGGTTAATAGGTTTAGTTTTTGATCACTTACCTCCACTCCATAGCATTATTTCTAATTTAATGAGGTGTCAAGCAATCCAAGAATGTTTTTGGCCTCTTCCAAGTGAAACACAATCATGGTATAGCAAAAAAAAGTAAAGAACAAGAAATAAAATGAAAATAAATGAAATGTGCCCATTGGTTCCTCCCCATTTTTTGTATTTTAAATAAAACATACATGTTATTGAAACATAAGGTGTAATCATTATTTGCACTAAGATTAGTATCAATAATATGTACATGTTGTTGACACTAAACTTAATGATAATAAATTTTATGCATTATGTTTACATAATGCATACACATTATGGATTGGGAATATAAATCCTAAATTCAAATAACAAGTATGCTTTGGGGGAAATGTCCAAGAAAATTACCCCCAACTCTATGCACATACCTAGTGGGCTAATTGATAGAATTGAGTTACATTGGGGTGTGGTAGGCTAGTATAATGGGGCAGGATGTCTTATTCTCATATACTCTTTAGTTCCACATAATTTCTCACTTAAATATATTATCTTCATAGTAGAGAAACAAATCTATAAGGGGTCCAAAAGAACAAAGAACATGTTGTGGGAAAGTGGGTCCATTTTAATTTTCATCCATAGTAACCCTCATGGGATGATATTTATTCTTCACTACTCAGCCCAAATTTATGTTATTAGGTAGTGTTCTCTAAGGTCATTGATATAACCCATTTCTTAATCTTGTCAAATTGATTTGACTATCTCATTTCTACTAAAAAATATATTTTCACCTTAGTATCACCAGCTCTCCCCACCCACTCATTTAATTTCCCCCTTGATAGGTAGGTTTGTTTCTAAATATTTTCCCAATTTATATACTTCTTATTCTCCATCTCTTTTTGACATGTTTATAATAAGACAATTTTAGTTCATCTATCATAAGAATAGAAGTTGCATCTTTAAGTTATTGTGAAATAATCTCTTGGTTATGGCCTTATCTTTATCATATCTCCCTTGGTTATGTTTTGTAACCTATACCTCTCTCTTCAAAGAACCATTTGCCAAGGGGGAAATTAAGGCTCGATAGTCTTGTTCAAGATAAGTATATTATCACCTTATATATATATATATATATATATATATATATATATATATATATATATGTATGTATGTATGTATGTATATGTATATGTATATATGTATATATGTATATATGTATATATGTATATATATATATATATATATATATATATGTATATATATGTATATATATATATGTGTGTGTGTATATATATATATGTATATGTATATGTATATATATATATATATATATATACATATATATGTATGTATGTATATATATATATGTATATGTATGTATATATATATATATATGTATGTATGTATATATATGTATATATATATATATATATATATATATATATATATATATATATATATATATGTATGTATGTATATGTATATATATATATGTATCTATATATATATGTGTGTATATATATATGTATCTATATATATATGTGTGTGTGTGTGTATATATATATATATATATATATATATGTATGTATGTATGTATGTATAAGTTGCATATATATATATATATATGTATATATATATATGTATGTATATATATATGTATATATATGTATATATATATATATATGTATATATATGTATGTATATATGTATATATATGTATATATATATATATATATATATGTATATATATATATATATGTATATATATATGTATATGTATATATATATGTATATATATATATATATATATATATATATATATATATATATATATATATATATATATATATATATATATATATATATATATATATATATATAAGTTGCAAAATTTCTTGGTTATTGAATGTATATCTCTTTAATTAAAATTTATCTACACTTATATTTAGTTTGGCTATAAGATCGTTTAAAGTTGACATCTGCCCACTTTAGGTATCTTAGGCCCCCATTTGCCTATCATGGATACTTTCTCATTTTTATATATTTATAAACCTTTTCATTTATTTAAATTTCTTGATTTCTATATTTACTTGAAAAATAAGAGACCTAGTTAGATTTATTTCATTATGTTGATTGCCTAGAGGCTTTGGAACCCTCTCTATTGAATTGTGTTATAGGTGTTCCTATTACTATGTTTGAAGATCCATTTGGTCATATCCCAATTCATTAAGAGTAAATGGGATCTATTTGAATTACCTTTTTTGAGTCTATATCTTTATCTATGATAATTGTAGGTCAATCCTAGATCGTTGAAAATAGATTCCATCCTCTCCTCTAAGGAGGAAAGTAAAAGTGATTGTTCTTATGACAACATCTCCATTAATGTTAGGTTTTTGGTGAAAGGTTCCATGCAAATGTTATTAAGGAAGAACACAACTAATTTTTAAGGTCACACTCCCCTAGTGGTTGAGAATCTCCCATTGGTGCATAAACTTAAGGGCCACCTTCTTACATTGCATTTGAATCTATGGAAAAGCTAAATAAATCATAAGTAATTTATCATTAATAGATACTTTCATATAAATATATTCATTATTAAAAATAATTAAATTTATATACTTAATTAGCTTAAAAAATGATAGATCTTGAGGCCACTAAGCTTTGTTGCCAAAAAATTCCATGTGGTAATTAAATGGTTTTGGATGGTAACAATGAAATAGGTTTAAATCTATTGCTAAATAATTTGAGCCCTCAAACATGTTCAAGAAAGATGATTGAAGGTTTAAGGATGAGATTAGGGAAATAAATTAGGGTTATAAATCCTAATGTGTACAATAATCTCCTTGAGAACAAGACCTTGACAAATTAGACACAAGTGAAAATGAGTAATTTTGGTCTCAAGCTTTACATTCTAAAACCTATTGAGTAAAAAATCCATGTTCTAGGTGAGGAATTTAGATTCCATCTCGTATTATGCTTACACAAAGTTAAAAAAAGGACTAATTATGTGTTAGATGAGACTAATAGTGTAATTTATGAAGGTGATATTGAAATTCGACTACCAATCCTTCCATAAGCCCAGTGGAGGTTATAAATCCATATTATGAATCATGTCAATGGGCATCAACTCTCGAATACACATAGTACAAAGTAAGAGTGAATTAAAAACTTATATTTAGATTTTAAGGAGTTATAAAGGGTCTAATTATGAGAGGAAACCAAATATTGAATAGAGAAAATACATTTAAAAAAAACTTGAATATAGTTTATGCTTGGTATATCTATGAAAGGAGGTTAGAATTGGTCAGAACCAATGAAAACCATAGATTATGATAATTAAAAGAGAGACCAATGTGAAATCCATCACTAAAACATTTTAGGAAAGGTTTCACTGCTTCAAAAGGTTTATATATTATGCCAAGGGATTTATGGTATTAATTGTGTAAGAAGTTTTACCATCTAAAGATGTTATGAATCAAACTCCATGAACCATCATCAAAATGAGATAATACTATGATAAATTTTCATCATTAAGTTAATATTTAAATAGATATACTATAAAGTGTTGTGAAGTTAGGACTAATAAATATTAAATTTTAAATTAGAAAGAGAAAAATTCAAAGGTAAAGATGTTTCAAATCACACTCTATGAACCATCATCAGGATGAGAGAATATTATGATAAGCTTGGAGACTTACATTCCTATTTAAATAGATAAACCATAAAGTGTTTTGATGTTGGAATTATTAAAATTATAATTAAGTTTTCTATATATTCTCAGCAATAAATTATCCATATTTATTGATAGGGTAGAGGTAATCATAAGTGTGTGAAATCTAATGTTTTGCCAAAAATTATTTCCTTAAGGAGCACTTGCAATAATGTAGTGTCTTAAGAGACATTTGAAAGCTTCATTTACTTTAATAACCCTTAAAAATCACTTAACATAGAGAGCAGTGCTTTGTCCACATATACAAAGAATACATATTTCTTCTTTGTCATGAGGATGGAAATAAAAGTCTCAAGCTATTCTACATAAACCTTAAGTTTGTTTAGCATTTATAAAACGAAAATATCTAAAAACCTTTAATAATTTTTCATATGAGGATTTGAAAGGAACAAAACAAGAGGAATATTATATATTTTTCGATATATTAATTTAAGGGTAGACTTGAAACTCACCCATGAGAGAAAGATGCTTAGTAATCTAGTAAGTGGGTTTTTACACTCTATCAATTATGTACTATCATAGCATAGAGGAGTAAATATCGAAATTAAAGGGAATACAAATAAATTTTAATATCTCCAATTTTTTGATCCAATTCCATTGGTAATGTTTTAGCCATGTAGCTAAGGGCATCATGCTTTATTTATAACACTACTTTTTAGCCTATTGTGGACTTGACCCAAAATCTTTGCAAAAAATGTCAAGGTAGTAAAGAACCTCCTACAACAAGGATTCTTGCTCATCATGTTTGAGGAAAGAGTTGTTTATAAATTTGCCATTGAAATTTGAGAGGAGAAATCAAGAAGAAAATTTATCTTGATAAGCCCATGGTTTAATTTAAGTAAGAAAATAACCAAATGATTCAATAACTAAGACTTATAAATCTAGGGAAAGAGGGTAGCTTGTTTGAAGAAATGAAAAAATATAAAAAACTATAAAACTTGTTACCATTGATGGAAATACAAGCTAGTTCTTGAAAAAATAGATTCAAAACCTATAAAAGGAATAAATCTATAAAAACTTAAGATTTAAGCATTAAAAAGATTACTAGCCATTTAATATGATCATAAGCATATTTTAAAATAGATATTGATAAATCTAGACCTCTATCTAATGACACAAGCCCAATCCATTCCTTACCAAATTTATATGATATTTTTTAGGGTGTACCTAACTTTGACAATCCTTGTTTGCTCTTGTTTGATGATTGCATGGTTGATATGGTGAATAATCTCTTAAGCTTTAGAAATAATCTTGTAAGAAACATTCAATACTGTGATATGGCACAAACTAGTAATAAGATTAGGGTGCCTAACTTTGGGAATAAACTTAATATTGCCTTGATTGATGATGGCCCCTAAATATTTATTGTATAGGGAATCTTTTTAAAATTGAAGCAAATCAAGACCCAAAAATTGACAAGAGGATTTTAAAAATTCACAGTATAGCCATACACTCCCAAAACCTTATCATTAGACACATGTATTACATAGTAGAAAAGATTTCATCAAGATAAATAGGGGCATCATAAAGTTTTTGAGTTGAAGGGATCAACTTGAGAGGCACAATATATAAACACTCATGTAAAGCCTATGTTCTCTCCACCATATTATCTTGGGATTGGTTTAATAGTTTATATTTCTCTAAGAAGGCCAAGGATATATTTGGTAGGTTGGTGAGACAAATATGCACTATTTTGGTGGATCTAATGTTACATTTGTCTTGTTTCATCTTGAGGAAATTATTTAAAAAAAAATCACAATCAATAAAATTAATCCAATGCCATCGAGTCCTAATTTGAGCATCTCTAGTAGTGTGTATTTCTACCACACTACTATTATACTTGAGTGAGGCAATCATGGCATGTAACTTATAATAAATGTGTATTTGTTTAAGGATTGAATAAACCCTCTTGTACTCCTTAGATACAATGTTTTTTCCCATTTATGATCTCGTGCAATTTGATTGCCATAGATGCACAAAAATATAATGGTGACATATGTTTGATGTGGAGTCAAGTTCCCCACTATGGAAATGAGTTGGATGATGCCCTTATGGCTAAGAAGTGATGTATTTATAAAAAAAAAACTTATTAGAAGGAACTTTATCTAGGCAACCTCCCTATTCTAGTTTGTAAGTGATGGGACTATGATTATAAAGGACAAATCCTAGGTGGACAATGACATATTTCCCATCATAAACGGAAAAAGAGAACATATGTTTCTCATAAAGTTTTACATGGTCTACTCATTTGAAATCCAGATTAGTGATCTGAAGTTGGAACAAGTGAATTATGGTTTGATAATTAATTAATGAATCCAAAAGAGAGGGTCCACTAAGCCCTAATAGTTTTAAAAATAATAAGAAGTTTCACTCTCCCTAAAGCACCAACACATAGGGAGGGTTCCGACTTTATCCCCAAGATTCTCAATCATATTAAAGTTTCCAAAAATCAATGAGGTGGAAAATGGTATATTATGGATAGGTCATCTATAAAGCACTATTTTTTCATGGCCATTATTATGAGCATAAACATTGAGAAATCCTAAATATGTACTATAAATATCAAGCATAACCCAAACAACTCAATGTTGTAGGTCTTTTCCTAAAGTAATAATTAATGGGGAGAATTCTAGTGAAGATAGAATACTTGCATCATGACATACATCTTCATGAAAAGTGTAATAATGTAATGTTTTAGGACATATCCTTTAAAGAGGTCTATAAAATAAAACCTAAAATATTAACTTATTGCAAATATATAAAATATAAAACACCCAACCGTTATCAAGTGATACAAATAGAAAATATGTAAGATGAATCTGTGAGACCTCAAATTTCCATGAGAGAATATTCATTGAAAAGCATCCTCCATGTCCATCTTTGAAATCCTCCTTTAAGACAAGCGATTACCTAGTAGTGGTTGTTGGTGTGGTATTAAAAAAATTCCATGAGATATGAAGTGGTGCTTAGTCCAAATCTCTTCCCATGGAGAGTCACTATCATTGCAAATCATATTGTGCAACCTCTACATGGTGGGAATTCTATTAAAGGATGTTCTAGAACTAAAAAAAACAATTGGGAAAAAATTAATTTTGTGGGGTACATGAAAAACTAAAAGATTGGGGAGGAATGGTGGGAGGAGAACCAACATCATGCATTTTATTCACATCCTATCCATGTTCACTAATGAGAGGAGTGGGAGGAAATTCATCATTTTTTTTTCTTGGTGTTTGATTTATTATTAGCAATGTTGGTCCATCCATCATTCTTTTTATCTACTATTTATTTTCAAGAAAAACTATTTTGGTAGAAGGAATTGAACAAACCATGAAGGGGTAGTATTGAATCTTATGGTCGAGTGTTTAGCATTAAAAAATATGTGTTCAAAAGGTTAATGAAGGTGACTTTATGCAAGAAGTGTTCAATCCCTACTTGATTATCTATTTAATATTTTAAGTCTTTGGTCAAACAACCTCAATGCAAGGGTGTTTGTTAAGATGCAAAAAAAAAAAAAAAATGTGTTAAGTTCATGGCAAAACATAGGCCCCATGGGTTTGAAAATATTAGATAGGAACACCCATAGAAAAATCAAAACCCTGGTAAAATTACCTGACACACACCTTAAGGGATATTTTCTTAGAATTCTTAAAATTATGTTACCATAATAACACAATCCTTAAGGTATTCCCAAGGAATTATTATCTCGACCTCAAAAAAGTAACTTTCACATACAAAGATTTATTAAAGGAGAATTAAAAAAAATCCCTTGGTGAAGTTACAAACACCCATAAGCTAAAATCCAAACAGTTTTAAGTGGTGTAAAATCTAAGCATTCAAGGTATCCTCAAAGAGTATGCAACCAACATAGCAATGAGACAATTATTTTTAGACCATCTAATTTTTATTTCAACAACATCTAATCCTATAAAAATAATAGGATAAGGAAGATTATTAGAATGTTTAGATCATCATAAATTTTTGAGACAAATTTATGAGTTCATTTTAATATCATCCTTCCAAATTTTTAGAATAATACTTATGATAAATTAATATTAACACAAAAATTATTTTATTGAAATGTAAATCTGATTTTAAATTATTAAAAAGGATATATGAAAAAAAATACCATTAATGTTTTTAAAATGCTATCAATATTGATTAGATTGCTCTGTTAAGGAAATAAAACATATTTTTCCTTTGCAGAGAGGAATTGAATGCACTTTCCTCCACTCAATTATTTTTTCGGAAAAAGGTAATCAATGTTCAAGACAATAACCAACATATATGTATCAGGAAAACCACAACGCACACAATCTTAAATAAAGGCACTTTTTTTTTTGTCAAACTAAATCTGCTCTCAAAAAAATCATACCAAATGCATTTAAATTTATTTTAAAATTCTTCGTATAAATTGAAAAAATAAATCAAGCAAACAGAAATTATTTTCAAGCTCTCAAATTAAGTTAAAAAGTCAATATTGATAACTTCATCGAGAAAAAGCAACCACCACCATGTCATCAAGTTGATTTTCATATGTGCTAAAAAAATCTTCTCTCTTAAATTGAAAAATTAAATTTAGGTAGAGACAATCAATGAAATTAAAGAAAGAGCAATTTTATTTAAAAAGGACCAAAAATTTGGTTTGAGAAGAAATAGAATGAAACATGCGTGGAAAATACACTCACCCATGATGCAAGATGCTTTGGCATGCCATCAATGCCACATTAAACTCTCTCATAGATTAAAACCATGTTGGTTTTCTTCCACATACAAAAAGCATGATATTATTTTAAGCAAAAGAAATCTTCTAATAAAGTTAATTTTTTTTTTTTGGGGTGAAACATTAAAATTATTTTTGGAAATTAAATCTACTAAGTAAATCAATATAGTTATTTTTATATTCATGGATTAAGGCATAAAATTAATATTGTCAATGATATGTAGAAATATTGGTGAAGTGGTTTGGTTGTGCCCAGCCCCACCTAAGTTCTAATTTCAATGGTGTTTATAAGCCATATGTGGTCATTTACTCAATGGTTTCAATATGCTGAAAGTATTAATGATTCTATAGTTCACTTGAGACTGGGCCACCGGTTTGTACCCTAAAACCAATTATAACTCCAATAAAAATGATATAAAATCAATATACACAAATGCGTTAAAAAAAAGACATGGAAAACAAATGAACAAACATATAAAATTGATTTTCTTACATAAAAAGGAACTGACTAAACTTTCTTGCACTCCAAAATTTTTACCTCAAAAAAAAGAAATTAAATAAAGAAAATGAAACAACATATATGTATCACAATAAATTAAAAACTGACCCTAATAAATAGAAAAACCATGACAACATCACCTGAAGATGTTGATAAATACTTACTGATGATCCATTCTACATTAAATTAATAATTACATTGATATGTGTTCATCTACTGGACCAAGACTTTCATTCCATACTTAATAAACAATGCACATTTATTTTTTGATGATGAATATGGTAGGATTATCTTACTTTTGATGAGTGTCATGCATTGGTGTTGTCACATCGCAATGGCAAAGTGTGGTTGTTGACAATGTGTTGCCGACCGATGATGGAAGGGTGAGAGGTTAATAAATTTAATCAATGAAAGTAATATATTTTTTGTTGATGGTAAGCCTATTCTATAGTGTGATATCAAGTATGTTCTATGGTGAGACAATTGACATGGCATGAATCTAATGCATGCATTTTATTTTGGTGTGGAAAGGATCATTATTTTTTTATGTACAATATGCAATTGTATGATTTTATTTCCATTTCTTGGCATTAAATGACACAAAGGATTGATGGAAGAAAAAATAATGGGATTTCAACTCTATATTGTGTTTGGATTTCATGGACCAATGGATGCATAATTCCCCTACCCCTCGTCGCCCCCGCCTTGGACCCCATTGCCTCCGCCCCTAACTTACACTTTCCATATTGTTAAGCTTTAGTGGTTTGCACTGATGTTTGTTAATTTTGGATATAATAGTTTGTAACTTTTTAAAGGTGACCAACATATATTAGATGTTCAACCATAAAGCATAGTGAATGTTTGTTAAAGGCATGTATGTTATGATTGCATTGTATCAAATAATGCTTGTTTAAGACTTTTTTAAAAATATATTCCTTATTATTTCCAATCACCATTTATATTATGTTTATATAATCTTACATAATGCAACATAATCTCTATAATTATATGGTTAATAAATGTATATTGCTTTGTAATTAAGTCACCTTTTCATCACTATTATGTACTATTTCTTATAATGCAAAACAATGTATAGATTTTAATTTTAAGTATTTTGTCATGTTAGCTTGTTCTTTTAATTGCTAATAAAAAGTTCAATACTAATTTTCTTTCTTATTTTTTTTCTTTATTTTTAAATTAAAAATAATATTTTTTTTGTGTATGATATTTTAATATATGATAACAAATTTAATTTTACATTGAAAAAAATAATACAAATTTTAATGCCCTTATTTGTAAGATGCATCATACAAAATGCCTCAAATAAACAAACATAGTTTTATCTATTGTAATGATTACTAGAAATCATGAAAAAATTTCTTCAAAAATAAATATGCCCTCAAAAAATGAAATTATTAAAAAAAAATAACGCTGTCATATTATTTGACCTAGTTGACCATTATGAAATATACAATAAACCATGTACTCTGATTTTATGTTTTAATTTTGTTCCTAAATTGAAACAAACTCTATACTAGTTTATTGAACAATGATTAACAAAAAACCATTATAAAAGAAATGTAAGTTTTCAACCATTAAAAAACTTACAATATTGCTTTTATAAAAGTTTTTATAATTTTCATTCCAATATATTTTAATGTAACTCAAACATATTAATACATTTATTTAAATACCATTTCATTCAATATTTTATGATTTATAATTTTAACAAATTTTAATACAAAAACAAAATAATTATAATATATTTAAATAAGACATTTTAATAAAATTTAACCCTGATCACTACTTGCAGTTTCCTGCTATCATTTAACTTCCGCTTTCTTTCTGTGATCTCTCGTTTCTTTCAAAGTCCAAACGGTACAACCCAGAGTCATTCCTTTAACTTTTAATGAACTTTTACACTTTTCCATTTAAATATATATTTTTTAAATTAAAATTGTTTACATTTTTACATTATTTTATCATCTACTTCAAAATTTAAATCTATCCTATTATATTTTTCAGCAGCACCTTTATATAGTCTGCATTACATGACACCTCTATTGGCATTCTCATTAATTTGATCGCCCATTGTGTTAACCGTTTTATCAAAGATTTTAAATTTGTAGAGACTGCGGCAATCCGATATTTTTCGTAATTAAAGCTATACATTCAAGAAACGCAAATGGTCTTTGGTTGATATAAATATTAGAAATAAACTAATTTGTAACTGAATTAGCTTCTGTCATTAGATCTGCTACACGTTTCGATAACACTTTATTAGATTGTTGACATGAATATCAGGCCTGATAGAAGATGAAGTGCCCAAATGAATCGGGCGAATTTCCGCTTGCCAAAATAAATAAAGTTGTGTAATAATGAGATGTTTAGGGTAAGTTGAACGGTTATAAAGAATTTAAATTTATAGTTAATCGTTTTTAGCTTTTGTGGGAGGGTCTCTCTTTCTTGGCATTCTTGAAGAATTCCTTCATCCGTAACCCTAATCAGGGAGGTTCTTGAAGAATGGCAGAACAGGAAGAGGATGAGGAACAGAGGCCGTGGTCGTCATCATTATCTATATGCTGCGAGACTCCATGTCTATCATTTGACAACAAGATTAACAGTTTCCGTAGAAGCACCACAGAGCAAAATGGTATATATATATAAATAAGACAGTAGTTTTTTTGAATAGTTTTTTATTTTTTTATTATCATAAATTGTCTGACTATTGGTAGGATTTGAATTTGGTCAGGTTTCTGCCGTAGGCTCTTTAATTATTAAAGAGATTAACCCTGAGTTGTGTCCCCTTTATTAATTACATGATTGTCAGTGGGATTTGTACTTAGGTTGCATATTAATTACATGACTGTCAGTGGGATTTGTACTTAGGTTGCATATCCGATTGTAAGTTACTTAACTATTGATGAAATTTGAACTTAAATTATTCCAATATAAATGTATCCCGAATGCTAAACCACAGCCCGAACAGCCTACTGAACAGATTTTTTTTCTTTTGGAAAGTTTTATACATAAAATTTATTTAAAAATAATAATTTCAACAATTTATGTACTGGGGAAGCTTAAAATTTTACATATATCAAACTTGGTATCATCATGTTCCAGATAAGATAAGGATTTGTTTTTAAAAAAACTTCAGTTTTGGCCAATCCATAATTTAAAAACGCACAAATATCCATAAGCTTTTCAATCTTTTAAGCAATTAATCAGGAAGTCATGTTTTCTTAATAAGAATTATTGTTCTTTTGTAGACAGTGAGTTGAGGAGTTCAATGGAAAGGGAACCTCAGGTGGACAACTCTAATAATGAATCTCCAATAATTGATGTGGAGCACGAGGGGACTCCTAAGGTTATAAGGAAGCAATCTGAGGTTAAAACAACTCCTTCTGGGGAGATTTTGCTGAGACGTCAAGTCAAGTCTCTGTTAAAAAATCATGAGGTGTACGATATAACACCAACCCTGAAACCATTTTTGCATAAGCGCAACCCTTTCATAAACAATGAAATTCGCACACCTCCAAATACTCCTCGTCATATTCATGGTCATGATAATGCTCTTACCAATTATTCAGCCTGTGATAGTTCTGTTGTTTTGAAATCAAATATCATACAACCTTCTTCATCTGATCAACAGTCCACACCTTCATTGGCGGTATATAGTGCTGCTGTAACCGCGCTTTCTTCTTCTTCAGTTAATGAGGGAAACAATCCACTTCAACAGGTATGAGATTTATTTTTAAGTTTGGTTTCATCTCAGTGCAACAATATAATATTTTTTTAAATTCATCCGAGTTAAAATGTTATTGCTTGACATTTGTGATTCCACTCTCAGATCCTTTCTTGGGGGATAAGAAGTGAAGTCAATGCAAATCTATCTTCCACCTATTATAGCTAGTGTTTGATGCTTTTGAGAGAAAGTTAGTACATCATTCTATTATAATATAGTTTCACCATATTAATTAATTTTTCAAATCATTTGTCTGTTAAAGGATATTAACTTAGTTTTCATAGAATCACTCATGCTTTAGTTTAGATAATAAACTAATTGACCTTGCCATATAGAAGCCCAATTTATTGGAATCGTAACTGAGAATGTGAAGTCTATGTATAATTCCCATAGCTTTGAGCTCTTTTTCTTGTTTATGAATCACCATATAACTAATAATTGTATGAAGTACGTAATTTACGAGGTCCATTATCTAGACCAATTTTATTTTGACAAATTATATGTATCCTTAGCTTTGGAGCTACAAGTCCCCACTTTTGATGGGGTCTGCAGGTACAATTTTCTTTTTCTTCTACCAATGTGGTTTTTATTTGAGTCATTTCTGATTGATTATTTTGTGTTTCATTGTTTTTATATATAAAAAGTTTTCAATTTTATAAATTAGATTATTTATCAAAATAATAATAATAAAATGATATGTTTTGTGGTATTTAGGAAATTGGGATTTGAATATAACAAAGTGAATTGCGACCATAAACGAATTTAATCATCATAAATATATTTTACAAAATTTGTAAAAGGTTTAGTAAGAATTATGCAGAATATAAAATGAAAGCTTATTTATCTTGTCAAAATAAATGATGAAAGAGAATCTAGTATCTTATATTGATGGAATGATGTAGTAGAAATTTTCCTAGTATCTTATATTGATTGTGGTGCAATCCCCTTATTTGATGTAGGTGAATGACAATACAATTAGAGAGATGAAGGTAAAGTCTTTGGAGTTACCCTTTAGTTAGTGTATACAAATAAAGCATTTGCTTTGAAAGATAATCCATTCAAAAAGAACCAAGTGAAATGGTAATAAAAGATGTAACCATGAAGGGTCATATGCAAAGTACAATATTAACTTGCATGTTTTGCAATTGGGCCACTAGTTCATATTGTTTGTTAATATGCTTCTTAGAACAAGGAGCTTGAATATTAGAAGAATTTTTGTTCGCACCATTTTGAAAACTAGGATGAGAGTGGATAGTGACATGAATTGCCCTACTCCTCCATGTTGGTACATCATTGATATTTTAATTAACCATCCTAACAATTTGAAAAAATTAATGAAAAAAGGAATAAGGATTATATTTACAAAAACCTAACTTTGAAAAAGATGAAAGAAACTCTAATGTGAAAAGCAAATATTTGTAGAAATTAATAAAATTGTTAGTAATATCTAAGGATATATAGATATATGACATTTTAAAAGATGGATAGAATCTATAAGTACAAAATGATTGGAAGATAAGTGTAGTTTAAATATGACATAGGGAAAAAGTGAAAATGATACAATCATTGGGATTGGGTTTCAATTGAATGCAAGTGCTAACCAAGCATTTAGATAAACACATGTGCACAAGCATGCACACACACATAGATTTAAAAGACAATTTTTTTGATATATATTTATGTGAACAATAGGTTGCATAGATTTATTCCTAGACATTAGCTACAAGTTGTGCTTGGATCTTAAGCTATGAATACAATATTTTCTCACTAGGTGAAGATAGAATCTACGAGACCTCCATTTAAGCTTAGGTCACGTTGATCACTTTTTATGAGCTTTCTCTCACAAGACAATCTACCATGCCATAGAAATATTTAAAATCCCAAAAAATAAGTAATGATTTTCCCACCATGCCTTCATATAGGCTCTTCCAAGACCAATGT
This sequence comes from Torreya grandis, assembly GCA_037957365.1. NCBI lineage: Eukaryota > Viridiplantae > Streptophyta > Pinopsida > Cupressales > Taxaceae > Torreya > Torreya grandis. Next base: position 731,979 of record JARHVA010006249.1, read on the forward strand.
GTCATAGAATATCCATGCATATGTTTCCAAAAGTTTCCACATGCCCAAAAATGTTGTGTTCTACCCATGTAAGTGAAAATGAGTGACAACTATGCCAATATCCTTTTGCAAACCAAGTTTTAGCCACACATTGTTTATCATTGTCCATGCCATATTATGTGCACATAAAATCCTCCAATATATAGATGATTTTGAAATGTATTTACTTATGATGGAAGGTGCCTTTTTCACAATGTTTTATTGTTGTGCTAGCAAGTGTTCATTTTTATTTACTACTTCATATTTTATTACACTTAATAAGATTTATGTTTTTGTGTACCAAGTGTTTCTATATAAAACTTAGTGTAAACTAAAGATCCCTTGTGAGATTATACAAAGCAAAACATTGATAAAAACCCAATGTAACAAAAGTTTGTTCAACTTGTGTAACAAATTTCTTCCCACTTTGCATGTGTACTTTTGTTCCCAATCTAAAAATGTTGTGCTAATGCTCTTTTACATGCAATTTGAAATTTTATTCTTAAAACAAGACTTATGTATTTTTTTAATGCAATAATGATACACAAATTAAGGATAATTATACATCAAACAACTTGGGTAATTGATAAAATGAACTCCTACTCACATATTGGAATATTTGAGAGTGTGACCATATCAACCAATCTCTATGAGATCAAACCATGTCAAGTATTTTGTTGTAATATTCTTATAATTGAATGATGAATGCTTATATTCTTTTCAGCACATCCTCACAACAATCTTAGAGTCCAAAATGGCCTCTATTTATTCTTTAAATTTATCTTCTACTTGTGCTCTCTAATTAGGCATTTATGATCATCATTATTCCTTTTTGTTATTTTTATTTCATTTTTATAATCAGAACAATTATCTAAACTGAATATGGCAGAATTTTTTGAAAACTCGTACAAAATATTACATGACCTTGTCTTCTTCCTCTTCAATTTTTCATAGATCTTACAATGGAACCTCTCCTTACATGAATACACCAATGCCATGTATCCTTATTCAAACTAGTTACTCTCACACCTCACATATGTGTGTTTATTTTACTATATAATATTTTTTTTCAACTTATTTCAATGTTCTTGGTGTATGACATGCATATACTCTACATAATCTTCTACTTTTGTGATTCTTCCATGCACCAGGTTCATGTATCTTAGGTTTGTGTATCCTCTTGGATTACTTCTAAACATAATATGGAAATTTTATTTCAAAGTTATATTGTCTATCAAATTATTATATGGTAATTATGATCGTGTTAGTACTATGACTCCGTGGGCTTTAGTTTGTCCCCAAATAAAACTTTAAAAAAATATACAAGGCTTATGTTCAAAACCTATGTTTTTCCATTAGTCTACAGATGGTATGGTGAAATGAAATTTTTTCATCCTTGCTTCCAATTTATTCCATAAAATTTTTTAAAAAATGTCCTCAAAATGTCCATGTAGACTCACCAATTCTATAAAAACTCTTAAGGAAAAAATAAATTAATATTATATTTATCAAAAACCAAGTTTGGAAAGGAAGAATGAAACTCTAATATGAGAAACAAATATTTTTACAAAGTAAGAAAATTATAAATAATATCCATGGATATAAGCATTCAATGTTCAATGTATAGGCATTACATTTTGAAAGGTGGATAGAATCCATAAGCACAAAGTGATCAGAAGATAAGTATGGTTTGGAATGTCATATAAAAAGATTGAAAATGATAAAGTCATAGGGATAGGGTTTCATTTAAAGGCAATCTCTAACCAAACACCTAAAAAAACATACACAATGTGTTGATGCACACACACATAAATATTTAAAGGTTTTGATATATATTGATGTACACAATGGGATACATAAATTTCTTCCCATGAATTAGCTACAAGTTATGCTTGGATGTCAATCTACAAATGCAATATTTTATCACTATAAAGATAGAAATCCTTTTATACTCATGTCCCATTGACCATTTTCTATGAGATTTCTGTCACAACACAAGATACTATGTTATAAAATATTTAAAATCCCTAAAAAATTAATGATTTTCCCACCATGCCTTAATATAAGCTATTTAAAGTGAAACATGTCAAGGAAGATCTATGCAGATGTTTCCTAAAGTTTCCACATGTGCTAAAATGTTGTGTTCTTACCATGTAAGTGTAGTTGCGTGACACAAGTAATTAAATCCATCTCCAAGCATCTTGAACTCAAAGCTCCTTTAAAAAAATATTTGGATTAGAACTTATCATAACTATGCTAGAATATCCTTTTGTGCAACAAGTTTCCTTCACTTAATATTTTTTATTTGATTCCATGTGACATTGTGTGCACATAGAATCCTCCAATACCTACATGAATTTGAAATGTATTTACTTGTGATGGAAGATCCTTTTTCACAATGTTGAATTGTTGTGCTAGTCCCAAGTGCTTATCTTTTTTAATATTCTGGCATATTTTATTACACTTTATAAGATTCGTGTTATTGTGTACCAAGTGTTTCTATATGAAACTTAGTGCAAACCAAATTTCCATTGTGTAATTGTACAAATCAAAACTTTGAAAAAAATCCAATGTGACCAAGCTTTGTCAAACTTTAGTAAAATAACTTTATTCCTAATTTTCATGTATGATTTTGTTTACAGTCTAAAAATGTTGTGTTAATGCACTTTACACTCAATTTGAAACTTTTTTCTTAATAAAAGACTTAAATTTTTATTTGTGATGCAATCTTGGTTTATGACAAACTAAGCATCTTAAAAAATATACAAGGATTATGTTCCAAACCTATGTTTTCCCACTAGTATGCAAATGGTATAAAGATTTTTTTTTTTCATCTTTGCTTCCAACTTATTCCACAAGGCTTTTCAAAAAATGGCTTGAAAATTAGTATCCCAATATGAGACTATGATGTTTGGAATCCATGCAGCCTCACCAATTATATAAAAAATAGGTTTGTGATGATTTTTAAATATTTTAATTTTTTGTACATGATGAAACATGGCATTTTTGAAAATCTATTCACTTCTAAAAAAAATGAATTGTTCCATTTATGCTTTGTGGCTATCCCAACAAATATCTCATGCTAATGTATTCCCATGGTTTCTTTGACATAGTGTATGACACAACCATATGTTGTGACACTTTCCATTTTATAGTTTGAAAAATCTATGCTCTTAAAGATACCTATGTGCATTTGTGTCGTCTTCAACTAAAATTTTCTTTATACCAATTATGTTATTATCTTATCAATCTGAAAATGTTCTACCAAATCTACATTGTGATTCTCCTTTACCTTATTCTCATGAATTAATCACCTTGGTATACATAATTTAGATTTATTGAAAAAAAAGCATTCCTCTAATAAACAATATAACCCAATATATCCATGATGTTCTATCCACACTTATTTATTAATCATGCTCCCAACACATATATGAAATATCCATATTATACATATAACTCATTCATGAAATAAAATACCATAATTTCCAATTACATCTTGTTCAACTAAAGATTCCTCTTACTCAATGCATTTTTTTTAATTTTCTCCTTATATGTTTCAACATAAATGAGTAACTCAAGTAAGAAACTAAATACACTTGATGTATGAATGATTCAAATTCCCTTAAATATTTTTGAATTGTATCACTTGACAATCTTTGTAGAATACAAACTCTATTGGAAATAAGTAGTTTTTCCACTTATTGATTATTTTCACTATGGCATAAAAATACTAGTCATAGATCGACTATTTATTGTTTGCATTGTTGAACTTCTCACTAAATAAATATAGAGGTTTATGTTCTTGGATTAATACTACTTTGATTCTTGCACCACTAGCATTAGAATCTACTTGGAATAGCTTACTATACTCTAGTAATTTTAGTACTAGTTGCTCAATTACCTTTTTCTTCAATTACAATAAACTTTGCTTGGATTCTATTTTATATACAAAATATTTTGGGTCTCATTTCATCACTTCCATGTTTTTTGCACATGTCCCGCTAAAGTTATAAATGAACATCCTATAAAAATGCTCTTAGCCATGATTCATGTTCAACATGTTCCTTGGTGACATCCACCCTATGATAGTGTGAATATTTTTTGTATCCATATTCAAAACTTATAGGGATATAAAAAAACCCAAGTACATTATCTCCATCTTCATGAAGCTAAATTTTTTGACATTGATTAGAAAACTATTCCTTCAATCATTGCAACTCTTTTATGAAATGTGTTAGGTGTTTCTCCGTTATATTTATAAACACCAAAATGTCATCAAGATATAATTTGAAAAAATATATAACATATGGATTCAATGCTTCATTCATGAGTTTTATGAATTGGCTAATTGCATTTTTTATCCCAAATGGCATAGATAACTATTCATACAATCTTTCCTTCATTTTAGATGTTGTATTCCACTCATCACCCTCTATGATTCTAATATGGTGATACCCACTCCTTAGGTCTATATTTTTTAAGAAACATAATTCAATTCAGTAATCCATCAAGTCATCCATGTGTGGCAATGTAAATTAATGATTGATTATTATATTGTTAATGAATCTTTAATCTATGTAGGTGTGCCACTCTTCTCCTTTCTTTTGTGCCGATAATGATGTCTTTATTTAGACACAAAATTTTATAAGGGTCTAGGTGTAATATATTATTAAACACAAAAATTTACACAATCTTGAATAAGTTAAAATTATCTATGCTATAATTGTTTTTAATTACCTTGTAACACTCACCTCCTGACTTAAAAACTATCTCAAAGAGACTTTTCATATGAAATAGTTTATTATCCTTCTTTGGTGGTTTAAAAATAACCATATTCATAATGAGAGTCTCTCCATGTTCATATTATTTAAAAACCTATGTAAATCCAATGATTTCCTCGTGTCCATGCTTGACATGTACACCAAATTCTAACCTTAGGCTGATGTCACTCTACAGCTATGGATGCTACTATTCTCTATGTAAAAATTATCCATATGTAAATCATGTTATTCAAAATACAATTGTTATTCCTTGAAAATATATATTAAACCCTCAAGAGGGGTGAGATGAATCTCCCTACATGTAACCTTGGTCACATCCATGTGTATCACCTTGCTTAGGCATGTGTATGTTACTATGCACACCAATATTCTCTGCATGAATTTTCTAATTTCTTCAATCACTACCTTGTCCTCTTCTATATGTAAGCCTTCCATTTCCTTGTGTGACACTCTATTATATGGGTTACATCATTTCCTTAGTCTTTAGTAAAAAATGTTAGGTTTCCTCTATAGTTTGGATTTGAGCCATGCTAAGCTCTTATTGAGTACAAAATATCAACCCATTTAAATATATTACAATTTTGTCTTGGTCAAATTCATTATAATTATTTATATTACTAATTTTTTAAAATTATTATATTATACATTGACCCTTAGTTACTTATACCTTAGATTATATAATCATTTTGAAAAATTCATTTCATAATCACAAAGTGGGAA
>JARHVA010006249.1:740000-765000 GCA_037957365.1 Torreya grandis
TAGCATGACATGCAATGATTAAATTTCATGTGAACATAACAAATGATTTTAATTAGGTTGAAATGACCCTAATCACCCCCACAATGATTGAACATTACCCACATATTTAATACTCCAAAGAGGGAAATCAATCCTAATGTAGTTCTCAAACTTAAATGCTTCATGTAATTGTGCTCCTTTAACTATATGAATGCATTTATAATTAGTTTGAACACTTGATCATGTGGGATTAGGGATATATAAAACTGGTTGGATCCTTCACTGAGGATTGGTTGAATTGCTTGGAACTTTAATTAGGAATAATATGGAATTTTTTCTCAATGTGCACTTTTGTAGATAAGCCTCTAAATTGTAATTGCCCAGTTGTATAATAAGAGACTTTAATTTTATTCTTGGAAAGAGTTTATTTATAAATGTATAATTAAATTCATAATCAAAACATGTTATTTGAAAATATATGATATTTTTTTAGGATCTCTTTTACCCTCATATATAAGAATTTTAGGAACTATAAATCTAATAGGTAAAGGATAGGATGAAATATTGTGTGCTAGGGGGTTATGATATAAAGCATGTGAATCTAATGATTGGATAGGTTTTGGGATAACTTTATATAATTGTAATATTTTAGATTGCATAAATGTAAGCTCTTGATAAAGGGATTGTGCATTAGGTAAGGTATGTGATATAGTATGCATAACTAACAAAATATTTGAATGTCTTACCTAATTAGGCATAGACATAGAGAGATGTTGTAAACTATGTGATACCCCCAAACCTATAGATGTGGATGGAACCATTGTATCAACACTAGTAGTGGTAACATCTGTGGTGGGATTTATAAAATCAAAAAGTGGTTCTTTTTGTACATTAAAAGTAGAGATTTTCTATTCTTATGTATTTTTAGAAGCTAAATGGACCTTGAATACTTTGAGTATATCTTATGGAATTTGATGAAGTGATTTTTGTAAATTATATAAATTTTTAACTTGTTCTTAATATACTCCATTGAGATCATCAAATGAATTTGTATGCACCTAAAAATTACACATTGCAACATGTTTGGTAAAATACAATGATAATAGAAGGACCTACGGCTATATATATGCATAGACCGAAGTTATATTAGTTATTATGTATTTTATTCACTCTTTGACCCTATTTTTAACTCTAAAGTTTCATTTTTGGATTTATTTTACCTTATTTTTTATTTTTTTTCCATTGTGATGAAACTGCCAATCTCCTCCATGCAACTATTGTGTTTTGTCATGAAATTTCTTCTCCCAAGTCACTTTCATCATGATAGTTTCATAAACCATCATGATGAAAGAGTTACATTGGTAGAAGTTTCATAATATGCCATGGTGTTTTTGTCATTAACCATAGTGTTTTTGTCTTCTCCACATGCATAAGGCAACTCCTCATCATTATTTGCATGTTTATAAATTTAAATTCTAAGGCAATAGATCACATGTTTTGCATTATTTTGATTACATTTATTTCTTGTTTTATCTTTTTTTTCATCATAATTGGTGCAATTCAACCCTAACTCTATTTTTATCAAACATTATCTCTCTTAGCTTTTCTAACATTGGTTCAAGGTTTAGTTAAACTATCACATGCAACCTCTTTCTTCCCTTACATATAGGTTTATGGATATTACATTTGCATTAAATATTGAAGTCTTTGAGTCTTACATAACACCCTATCATAGTAGTTTTGTGTTTTAGATGAGTCTTTGCATTATTTTGTGATCATATTAATATTGTTTTATGTAATCTTAGACATAAAAATCCATGAATTGAGAACCAGTTATTCACCTTTTTAGATAAATCCAATCAATGTTTAATTATTATTTTATTAGAGATTGTGTCCCTCTTAATTTATTTAGTTTTCATGCTCTTGTTTTAAATTTACAAGAGTCATGATTTAATAAAGTATGAGTTGGCATACATGAGTATAATATATTCAATACAACATTTTTTTTTCTTTCACTTGGTCATCACCATTTATTAGGTTGGGGGTTTCCACTTTCAATGTTTGAGTTTTTTATTACATTATATTATTAATTTATTATATTATGTTATAATATATTAGAAATTTGCATCATATTTTCCTACCTTGGTCTCTCATCACCCTTTTTTACCATGTGAAGGTTTAGTTTCACATGTAGGTACATCATCAAAACCATTGCTCGATATATTAAATTTATAGACATTAAGAAACACACAAAGTCTTAATTTTGGTATACTGGTTATGTAGTTTACAACTCCACATTAATGGCTACTTAAATATTTAACCCTTTATTTGTTATGAGTCTCAAACTAGGTCACGTAGGGAGAAATTAAAAAAAATCAAACATTATTCCCAATGAAACATGAGGGAAAGTATATAAGGAAAAATAAAATGAGATAATGAAGTAGTGAAAAAGTGCATTTTTAGAGCACCTATACAGGTCAAGCTTGGAATGTGAATCAACCCATAAGTGAGTCTACTTGGGATATACCCAATATTCACTATTTTAAGTAATGATTTTAGCCTCCACCTAGAGCACCTATACCCTCTTTGGTGGGTACTTCTACTACTAGTGTGATTCAAAAATCAATTAATAATGTACCTCAAATGAATACATAAATTCATTTTCTTGGCCTTGGGAATATAGGAATTACAAACCATGGCTCACATATTAATTCCAATCATATCTTCATCCACTATCTTAGATCGACCTCAAGAAGTTGATTCCACAAGGTTTATGTGTCACTTTCCATGTGTAAAAATCTAGTGAACCTAACGTGAAAGGAATATCCTTTCACATATTCTTATTTTTGTTCATATTCCACTTTTCTCTCTTCAATATTATCTAGGTATTTATATATCCCATTAATATGTCTAGTTAGCACATATTTAACAGGAACCATATACTTTGAGACCTATGTAAGGAGTATTAAAATTGGTTGTGAAGCCTCCCTCCCTATTTGGAATAAAAAACTTTTCTACACAAAATGTAAAAACTAAATATCAAAACCATTAAAAACTAGAGTATGGATAATATTGTAGAAGGTGCAAGACCAATCTAAATGTTTTAGCAATCATTATAATTTTAATAGCATGTCTTTTATTGGAAGAAGTGGGACTAGTCCTCACATTGAGACAAGACCACCATTTAGTCCACAAAGGCCATATAGTGAAAGTGTAGATAATTATGATTAGTACATTAATATAATCCATAATATGGAATATGGACTTAGTAGACTATAGGTTCATTTTCATCCCAACACCAACAACCAAAATGACGTCAACCCACATGAGAAACATCCAACCTCTCCTTCATAGACCTCTAACCAAAATTAGTTTATTAGTGGTCATCAACTCATACCTCATAAACCTACTACTAAAGAGGTCAATATAACCAACATTACTTCTTCCCCAAATGAACCCATCTCAACATTCGTGGTTCACATTCAATATTTAGATAGTAACCAAGCCTATTTGAATCAAGGGGTCGGCACACAACTTCCCAACCAATGACATTCCTCCCCCATTCCCATTATAGTAGAAGCCTACCAACCATTGCTACATACATCTAACCCACCTCTTGTCAATCATCCATCAAGTCAATATCCTAGGGATATCCTTACTCGTGACATCCCAAATCTAATAGATTCCAAAATTCCATAATCATATCAACCTCCTATTCAAAACCATGTTATAAGTGTTTATACCTACACTCATCCCAATAATGTGCTGATCAAAAACCCACCATATTACATTCCTTATAGTTATGCTCCTGCCAATATTCCACCTCTATACAATATTTCTTTTCAAGTAGCACATACCACTCCTTCACCTAATCCTCTTCCATATTACTATCACATGTATTCCAATTCCACCTAGTATAATAACCATTTTTTAACTTACTACAACACACCTTATCAACCTAATTTTCTTTCTAATAGTTTCCTACCTAAATCTTATCTAAATCCCCCTCAAAAATCCCATCCCACCATGCTTTTGGTGGACTTTAATACTATGGGGACCTATTTTTAATATCTAAAGTAACCCATCGATAATAGTTCATGAGGAGTTATTTTGAATCCTCCCCTACCTGAACTTGATATTTAAGATATTTTTGACTTGGGATGGGGTGGTTTCATTTTTTATCAAAAACTCTTGAAGAAAATTTTCTTGATTGGTATTATCTTCTCCCTGAAGGGTCTATCCATTCATTCTAAAAGCTCATAGTCAAGTTTTTCAAAACTTTTGATATGAAAAAGATATTTAATAATGACATATGATAGTTATTTAACATCAAACAAAAACACAATGATTATAATGCCCAATCCATCACAATATGGAATAAAGCATTTCACTCATTTACTAGTGTGTGACATATGGACCAAAGAGAACTATGCGATCTATTTTTACACTCCCTTAACAAGGAAATGATGGAGGATGTTCAAAATTTTCCTTATTTATCCTATAATTAGGCACTTTAAAGTGCTCCAAGAATTAACCAAGAGGCCATTAATAGTGGTTGTGAAACCTATGGGACCAATGGGATTATAGTTATCCCAAATTAGAATAATGGGGGTTATCCAAAATATAACCAAATAAACCCCAATAACCATGGTTGTAAGACTTTAAAAAGGATCCAAAATACCACTATAGATGGTGTGACAAACCAAAACAAGAGGCCAAACACTATTAAAATCCCTCTTCCTCAACCCATGAATAAAAAGAAAAATAAACACAATAACATTGTAGGTTCAAGGAACCAAAATACTCAACTCGTAGTTGAAGTGGTTGATTTCAAACATCCTCCACCCCATAGCACATAATTTCATAATTCACCTCCAAACCAATTCCAACATGTTGACCATTACCCATAATATAAAAATTAGTAGTTTCATCAAGGACACAACCCAAAATAATATGGTCAACAAAACTAGAATCAAAGGCCCAATGATTATGATCCCAATGTCTATTGCCTATTTCATAGATTTATTGGACATAACACTCATTCATGTAGGTGATATAACATGTTCATTCAAATATTTATTGATGACCAATGATAAACATTAGTAGACATGTTATTAGGTAATGCTAACACAACTCAAGACCTAGGAACTAGTCTTATGACACCATAAAATGTCAACTTGGGCATATATTAAAATACATTTCCAAACCATTAGAGGCACACTATCCAAACCTAGACACATTATAACCAAAAAAATCATCCTCCACATAGTGGTACTCATGAAGTTGAGGCATCTACCTCTAGCATATTCAACCTTGATATGGTTCCCCAATTGGGACCATAGGGGAAGACTCACATGATAGAAGTTTTGGAATTAGAAATCTAAGAATATTCAAACATTATAATGTGCACAAGATAACATCAACCTACACTCTTTACATGAAAAATCTCTTAGAGACTAGCACCAACCCCAGACCTATGAATAACTATGACTTAATTATTGGCCATACCATCCACACATTAAAATTCATATGTATAGTAATCATATCATTACCTTCATCTTTCTACATATTATACCCTAGCTATTATAAGGTTCATTACATACATATTCTACCCTTTATCAAAATTTACTTGCCTTAATATTTTAATATTATTACTCCTATAATCACCCCACATGCATAAAATAATATATCTCGCAATTAAAAAATTAATAAGAATAAGGAAATCTACAATATCCAAAAGAAGAGTCTAATCAATCCCCAATACTGATCATTCCTCCTACTTCAAGTTGATATTAATTGATTCATATCTGAAAAAATTGCATAAGAGTTTTCTAACTTTATATCTCATCACCTTTTGCACTATAAGAATGTTTAGGTTTACATGTGGGTACATCGTCACTTATAAGGAAGAATAGGTTCAAAACCATTGATATATATTGTTAGAGTAGGTTATTTAACTTAGCTCTTGTTCACCTAAGTGATTTATTATATTATTCCCACATATTTATGTGTGGATATTTCATTTATCTTATTTTAAATATTATTAGATATTATATATTTATGTCTTAGATACCGCAGGGATAATTTCTAGTTGTTTCCATCATTTATATATATTTTATTTCTTAGTCTTAGGTTTGATCTCGAGCTTGATCTCTTAGTTATGATTGATCACTAAGTTTGATCTATTAGTTAGGATTGATATTCCTTGCCTATATATGAAAGGTTCATTCATTGTATTTAATGATGTTCTAGAGATGTAATATATGATATAGCTACTCTTTATTTTGCAATCAATCTATATGTCTATTATTTTAGATTCTTGTGTTTATGAATGTGATGTTATGCTAATACCTAAGATCTTGTGCCTTGGAATGCTTTATTTTTTTGTTCCTTTCACGGTACCAAAGTTTAATTTATTTTAGACATTCATTTGTAAATTTGTTGTAAGGGAATTTTTTTTTCTATATATCTAGTTTTTTGTGTTTATTGCGATGTTTTGCAAGAAGATCTCTGTATTTTTTATCATAGATTTTAGATCATAGTGTTTTTGATTCCTGTTAGTGAGAGTTTAACTTTAGACATTGGTATTTTTAGTGTCTCCAATTATTTTTTTACAAGCATTTAAATAGGTGCAAATTTTTATTTTTGACCTATTTATGATGGGGAAAACTTGTAAAAACTATATCTTTTGATTGGTAACTCAAATATGAGTTCTATTTTTTTCAATAGTGTGTGTTTTTTATACTCAATATATGTCTATCATTTATTTATTTTTAAATTACTAAATTATAAAGTGCCAAATTTTAGGGTGCTCATTATTTTTATCGAGAGATTTTAAATTATCATGGGGGTTTGTCTTTTTTGGAGGATTCTTCTTGTTATTAACTTTCTCCTTTTTTGGACAGTGGATTAATGAATATTTGAGTCCCTCAACACCTCAAATTACAACACTTAGAAGATAGAAATGAAGATACACTTACAATTCAAAAGCTTATGGAGAATTGTGTTTGTTGACTTTTCTCTCTTTACAAATGAATAAGGTATTTCCTGGATTGTATCAATCCAGGATTAGCCTCCATGTTTTAGACACTTTCTAGTCCTATGTAACCTATGTCACATCACCCAAGGAAGTTTGGGACTACTTTGTAGCCTTATTTGACAAAGATACTAAGTCTTTTGGGTTTTTTAACCCTTTTTCACTCCACCTCCTTATATTCCACTTCCTTCTCATCTTCTAAGTGAGGATTTATTTTTTGATGATGATATAAATGTCATTTATCCTATTAGTGAGGGCTTATCTTTTGAGAATGGTTTGCTTTAGGCACCTATTAATCCTCATATATTTTTTATTCCTATTATTTTCATTGATCAAGAGGACATGATTATTGATGATGTGGTACCTCCACCATCACTTTTGGAGATCATGGATGAGACACCATCACAACTTTTTAAGGATGAATTTTATTGTGCCACAATGTTTGTTCCTTCATCTCCTACTCCTCTTTTTTGTGAGGATATGTGTTTATATGTGATTTTTATGAGTAACTTATTGTTGTTGCACATTCTAATTTGGATCTTGTTTTTTATCCTAATACTACTATTTTTACTTATTCTATGACATATCCATTTGCTCACATGCTTAGTTTCTTTGAGAGATATACTCTTGTTTTTGGGTCTTGCACACTCAAATCTATGGGCTACATTGACAAAGTTATTGAAAATAAATTATAGAGTATTATATCTCTTTTAGGCCCATTCTTTGGCAAGGTTATTGTAACATCAATGTTTATGTAGGTGATGTATCTTTGGGACATCATGATCACATACAATAGTTGTATTTTATTCCTAGAAAGAGAAGACATGATTTGTGTACATGGGACTATTTCATCTCATATGGATATGGCTTCTTACATCCTTTCCATATGTGTGAGATATATAGTACTGATATTTGTGTGGGATGATGGAAGTTGTCCTTAGGGGGAATATATATCAATTCATTTCTTTCTTTGTTTCTTTTTATTTTTTTATGGAGGGTTTCCTACATGTTTTCTCCCTTTATCCACTTTATGAGATATTGCTTCATGGACATATTGTACATGAGTACATGATTAGGCCTTGTTGTCAAGACTCATATTGTGGATACGCCACTTTGTTTTTATCTAGTAGCTTTAGTTGAGAGGTGTGTGTGTGTGTGTGTGTGTGTGTGTGTGTGTGTGTGTGTGTGTGTGTGTGTGTGTTATATTAGGTTGTTTACCTTAGCTCATGTTCACCTAGGTGCTTTATTTTATTATTCCCACCCACTTATGTGTGGATATTTTATTTATCTTATTTTAGATAATATGAGATAGTATATATTTATATCTTAAATATTATAGGGATAATTTGTAGTTTTTCTATCCTTTAGGGATAGTTATCTCTTAGTCCTAGGTTTGATTTGTAGCTTGATATATTAGTTATGATTTATGACTTATATTGATTTCTTAGTTATGATTGATCACTTAACTTGATCTCTTAGTTAGGATTGATCTTCCTTGCATATATATGCAAGGCTGATTCATTATATTTGATGAGGTTCTAGAGATGTAATATATGATATAGTTGTTTTTTATTTTTCAATAAAAATGTAAGTCTATTATTTCATATTCTTTTTGTACTGAATGTGATGTTATGCTAACACCTAAGATCTTGTGTCTTTGAACACTTTATTTTTCCATTCCATTCATATATATTACATTTGTAAACATTAGGAAACATGTGAAGGTTTAATTTTAAAATTAGGGTTATGTAATTTACAACACCATCTTAGTGGCTACATAAAACCCTAATTCTTTATTTATTATGTGTGTAAAACTAGGTCAAGAAAGAAGAAATAAAAAATATTATATTTTCACAATGAAACATGAGCACAACCATACAAGGAAAAATAACATCAAACAATGAAATAATGAAAAAATTACATATTTAGAACACCTATGCAAATCAAGCTTAGCACAAAAATCAACCCATCAATGAGTTTACCTATGATAGATGAAAAGTTCATAGTTGCAAGTGGAATTTTTTCCCAAGTGGCTCACATTTCACACATAGGAGGAATAAAAGATGTACATTTTTATATCTAGGTTCAACTTTCCACAAATCAATGAAGTTTTGATCATTCACACTCATTTCTATTATTTACATGAAAATTATCATATTTATATTATGCTTTATCTATGTTCCTGATTTATATACTAGATTAGATATAATTGTTTACTTTATTGTCATATTTATTAGATATATTCATTAATGGAATTTATTTATCTTATTTTCACAAATAATAGAATTAGGGTAAACATAAATGCTGAACCATGACATTTATTTGCATACAACCTTGGTTTTACTTATCCCTGATTTTCTTTATGTTTCATGACTAATTATATATCTACATTATTTCCATACATGGTTAATAAAATCTTAGTTATTATTTTCCTTTAAGTTCCTATAATATTCTAAAGTTACTTAGGGATTTTAACATTTTTCCTTTTGTCCTCTGAGTCATTACCAGATCATATCTTATTCCTAGATGCCTAGAGCTCAAAACCCTACTAGACATCATTTTAGATTGAGTGGTGATACATGTGGATTAAAAAATCTACAATTTCATACCACTTTTGTTCCAAAGATGAAAATTCTTGAGGAAATAACTTAAGGATATCCCACCACCAAAACATGATGGAATTAAAAAATTTACATACCGAGGAGAAGAAATTAAATTTCATAATATTATTAGTGAGGCTGATACAAGTAGATATGATAGTTAACAAGAAGATACCTATATTAATTCATTACCTAATTTTATAAATATTTTATATTTTCAAAACATGATTAAGATTTTTTTAGAATATTGCATTACTAATAATCCTAATGATCTTGATGTTATGATTTATATTCTTACTAGGGTTGATAATGTATGAATTAGGAACATTTATTATTTGAAATAAAAACCTCCATTGAATGATTGTAATTATTATACATTAGGTGGTGAGGTTGGCCCTCCTCATGAATTGAATAATTTTAAGCATCTAGCTAGAGCACCTACACCTCCTTCAGTGGATACTTCTACTCCTTGTGTGATTCCAAAACAAAATAATAATGTACCTAAAATGAATACATAAATTAATTTTCTTGGCCTTGGGAATATAGGGAATACAAGCCATTCCTCACATACTAATTCCAATAATATCTTCATTGGTTATCTCAACTATACCTTGGTAAATTGATTGCACAAGGTTGATGTGTCACTTTCCATGTGTACAAATCTCTTAAACCTAACTTGAAAGGCATATCCTTTCGTGTACTCCTTTTTTCTCTCTTTTCCACTTGAATTTCTCTTCCATATTTTGTGGTAATATATATACCCCCTCAATATGTCTAGTTAGGACATATTTAAAAAAACCATAGCCTTTAAGATCTATCAAAGGAATCTTTAAGTTGGTGGTGAAGCCTCCATACATATTTGGAATTACAAAACTTCTATGTAAAACATGGAAACTAAAAATCAAAACCACCCTTTTAAATATAATACTAAGTAGGGAAAGTATTTTAGGAGGTGCTATACCCATTTAAAATTATTAGAAATCATTTTAATTTTAACATGTCCTTTACAGTGAAGTGGGACCAACCCTCACATTGAAACAAGACCACCATTTAGTTTACAAATCTTAGATATTGGAAGTTCAACCAAATATGATTAGTACATTGATAGAATCCATAATATGGAATATGAGATTAGTAAACTATAGGTGCCTTTTTATCTGCACACTAACCACCAAAGTGTTTTCAACCCATAGGAATAACACCTAATAGATACTTAAGAGACCTCTAAATAAAATCAATTTACTAGTGGTCATCAAAACATACATCCTCAACTTGCTAATAAGGAGGTCACCAAAACCACCAACACTTCTTCCCTGAATGAACTCATCTCATCTTTGGTGGGTTGCATTCAAGATTTAGAGATTAACCAAGCCTCATTGAATCAAGGGATGGACACAAACATTCATAACTAAGGCAATTCATCCCCATTCCCATTCCAATGAAAACCTACAACATGTCTCTATATCTATATAGCCCACCTCTTTCAAATCATGCCTCGAGCTAATATATCAGGGATATTATTACTAATGTCCTCCCTAATCTAATAGCTTCTAAAATTATCTCATCATATCATCCTTCTCTTCAAAACCATATTATAAATGTTTATACCTACATTCCTCCCAAAAATAAGGTGATCAACACCCCACCATCTTACATCCATCTAAGCTATGTGACCAACAATCTTCCACTTGTATACACTCCTCCTTTTTAAGTACCACATCCCACTCGATCTAATCATATACCATCCTCTATCACATGTATTCCAAGTCCACTGAGTTGTACAACTATTTTCCATCTTAATATACCCTATCTTATCAACCTAATTTTATTCCTAATAATTTTTCTTCCACTTCTTATCCAAATCCTCCTCAACAATCCCATCTCACCAAGCCTTTAAGGACCATCAATACTATGGGAATCTATGATTTATATCTGAAGTAACCCCTAAACCCTAAAACATGAGGAGTTATTTTTCCTTCTCCCCTACTTGACCTCCATAAATTCAAAGGAGAAGGAGATCCTAATCCATATGTCAAGGCATATGCTACTATTGTTCAAGAGATGTTTATTTTGGATGGGGTAATTACATTTTTTCCCTAAAACCCTTGAGTGAGTCACCCTTGATTGATATTATTTCCTCCTTGAGGTGTATATCCATTACTTAAACCAACTCATGTTCAATGTTTTCATATCCTTTGACATGAATAAGCCACTTAAGATAGACATATGATATTTTTTATCAATCAAACAAAAATACAATGATTTTGTTGCTCACTTCATCACAATATGGTAGAAAGTCCTACACTTACCTGCTAATGTGGAACACATGGATGAAATATAACTATGAATTATAATTTTACACTCCTTTAACTAGGAAATGAGGGATGACATTCAAAAGTTATCTTATCATTCATATGAATAATAATGTGTAATAGTTTACCAAGCAACCATTGATAGTGGTCACAGAACCTATGGAACCAATGGGAAGTTTATTGTCCAAAATCATAAAAATGGGGGTTTTCAAACCTCTAACCAAATTAATCTAAACAACTAAGGCCTTTTAGGTACTAAACAAGAACACAAATATCAATACAATGGTGTGGTGAACCAAAAAATAGGCCAAATGTTGTCAATAACCCTATTCCTCAACCCATGAAAAAAATAACAATAAAATCAATAATGTTTCAAGTGCAAGGAACCAAATCCTCAACCCATAGTTCATGCCATTGATTTAAAATTTCATCCACCTCATAACACATGAGTTTAGAATTTACCTCCCAACAAATTCATGCATGTTAACCATTACCCACAAAATACAAATTAGTAGTTTCATCAAGGAAAGAACCCACAATGGTTTGTAAAAAAAAATAGAATAAAAGGCTCAAGGATTACAATCCCAATGTATAATTCCTTTTCCATAGAGTTTTTGGACACACTACTCATGCCTTAATGGAATATAACAATTTCATTATAAGACTTCCATAATAATAATGACAAATATTTTTGGACATGTTATTAGGGAATCCTAATGCAAACCCTCAAACCCTAGAAATTGGTCTTGTGGAAGCATAAAATGTCAACTTGTTCATGTATAAAAGACCATTACCAAACCATCAGAGGCATAATGTACAAAAATGCCTATAGGGTAACCAAAAGAACCAACCTTCATTGAGTAGTACTCATGAATCTAAGGCATACCTTTGGCACACTCACATGATATGAGTTATTTAACTATGAATTAAAGAATATGTGAACATTATTAATCACACAAGAGAATATCAACCTATAACCCTTTACATGAAAATTGTCCTAAAGACTAACATGAACATTAGGCCTATGGGGAACTATGACTTAATTTATGACCTTGCAAAGACATTTTCCCATATATCTTTTCTTGACATGATAAAAAAACTCTCTTACTCATCATTTAACATTGATTGATGCCTTGGGATTGGGCCACCTAGCTAATGTGTGATTCTACCCCAACTCAAATCAATCACATTGATTTTGATATGTTCCCACCTAGGCAAATATCTAGAAATGTTGGTTACTTTTGTGACCCCATGAACCTACCTCCAGACATTAAAATGGATAAAATAGGAGATCCAACTTTATATCCATAAGTATGGATCTATAAACAAACATGCAAAGAGATAAATAGTTGATGATGAGGTGAATATCAATATAGTTTCCTTTTCATTTATCTATAAACATTTTTATGGATAAACTAATTGATTTAACACTAGAAAAACTTTGCAAGGCTATGGTAGTCTCAATTAGACCTATATAGGAACCATAGTTATTTCAATAAATTTGAGTCCTAAGACTGTATTGATAAATTTTATGTAATTGATAAGAATACTAACTACACCATGATCATGTATAGTGATTTAACATTTTATGGTTTTACACAAGTAATTACCTATGTTTGGTTAAAGGACTAAGATGTTTAAAATAGTTAAATAAATTACAATAATCAAGCAACATATTTGTTATGATATTGACCTTGTTTGAATTTTATAAATAGTAATAAATAGGGATAGATAGAGACTTAGATGAAAACTAACTATTGTGGATGATATAGTTTCTAAAATTTGAGATCTAGATAGTAGTATGTGTCATCAATAAGACTCTAGTATTTGTCAATTCACTAGATAATAGAGCCTAGTTTGGATACTAGCATCAAGTTTGGATAGTAGAGCCATATGTTTATAGTGTCGCCACTAATGTCACCTTTGTGGGACTATTCCTATTTTTGGGGAGCACTTGTGTCTGTGTCTGTGTGTTTTATTCTTATGTGATTGAAACCTATAGCTATGTATTATATCTATTAAGCCTAATATGATCTATAAATCCTAGTTCTCATTACAAGTATGATATGATCAAGAATTGAGTGTTTGTTAGTAGGATGGACTAGACAACCACAACACCCCACTATGTAAAGAGTTGCCTACATGCCAATACTCTGAGGAAGGATCAAGTTTGATGTAGGTCTCCCATCTAGTGCTTCATGTATGTGCAATTGAATGCTAGAATGAGATTGGCCTTGGATGCCTTGAATGTGCTTGAGCTTTGAAATTCTTGAAAACTAGACTTAGGGTTGTTATAGATGGTAGTATGCATAAAGTAGGACAAAATAGGGATAATACCTTGATTTTGCATAACTTTGTATTTATTTGAATAGATTTTACATCTATTTTCCATGTAGTGAATATAAGTGGATTAGAATCATATTTATAGGGTTCTATTGCTTGTGTGGATAAGAAAATTAGCTTAGGATAACCTTAGGAGGGGCACACATTTGAAAAACTATCTTTTGGGAAGAGTTGGGGCTAAGGACAGTAGTGCCCAATTGGGGACAATAGCTCCATGTGGCTGTAGTCTTCTAAATGTGGTGCTAATGTCCACTTCGTAGACTATTAACCAATTTAGATTGGAGTTAGAGATGATAGTTTTGGGATTATGTCTTTACTAGATGTAGGTGATTATGGTCTACTGAATGACTAGAAATGTAAGTCTAAGGTTCTAGAATGGGTGTTTAACTAGCCTAGGGATAGGTTGACTCAAATGATATTGTTAGCATCTAATTACCACTTTTAGGTCATTACATTTTCCCCCCATTTATACTAGTAATGCATCAAAGTGAAATGACTAGTATAACTGAGTAAAGAGAGAGGAAAGGAATGGATACACCTTGTTGGGTATGCAAACTAATGAATGAACCTAGTGAAAACTTATGTGTGTGAATGTGCATAGTTATCATATTATTAAATAGAATAAACTAATTTGATGGCTTGCTTAATCCTCATATAGGTGTCTCTAAAACTCAATATAGTTTTGACTCCATTTCCCACCCCTACTTGGTGGATCCTGATCTCTGTGAATAGCTGAGATAAGACTATAAGTGGGTCAAACCCTCTCATGTAGGTGTCTCAAGAACTTAATTAGGATATGACTCCATCATTTACCCCTATGTGAATTATATGGATATGTAAATGTACTATGTAAAGTGATGAAAGTATCTAACTAAGGATTCTAAATGTGTATTTGTCTCCATGACCACGTAGGTATATTAGGCATCTTTGGGCCAGTTGGAAATGCCAACCACTATAGATGGAGTAAGGAATGAATATAGTGACACCTAGAATGTGATATCAAGTGTATATACTATAGACAATGACATGGAGTTTTCTATTCCATCTGATCAACCTCTCTAAAGCTAAGTATATGGAAACTATGTGCTATGCAGATTCCCTTAATCTAGTATGCAAGTATACTGAATCTAAATCAAGTATGTAATAACTAAACTTGTGTAAATAATTTGAATGTATGAGTGATCATGTTGCACATGATTCCCATAAATTTAAGCAACTGGTATGAATTTGAACTAAAATGAATGAATCTAATCTAAATCTACACATAACTACCAAACCTATGATTGTATATGTGCAAATATTTACTATACTTGGTGTACTGGTTTGAATGATCTATATTATCTTAAATTTGGGGCGAATAGATAGTAGCACCTTATAGTGGATTGTAGTTCCATGTGGTGATAGTGTCCTGATCTGGGTGCTAATGACTGCTTGGTCTAATCTCTATGTGGTTTGAACTAATTGTTAAGTCTTTGTCATGTTTTGTATCTGCCTTAAGTTTGATTTATATAACTAAGCATGTGTGCTAAAATGTATCTATGAGAATCAAATAGGATCCTAATATCTATGATAACCCTTGTAAATTCCCCCTCTTTTGAGGGTAGTTGTGATATTTATGGAAGAACTTCCCTCTAAATAAGTAGCTCTACAAAATGTGTTATCTAGAACATGTGCATGATATTTAAATCTAATTTAAAACATAACATCAGAATATAAATGTAAGATGTATGTTGTAATATATCATTACACAAGGGTGTTAAGATAGATGTAAGAAATTTATAATAGTAGTAAAATCTGAGTAACTAACTAGGGATATGTGGCATGATTTCCATCAAGGCTCCCAATTATGATAGGTAGATGCATGAGACCCCTCATGGCATCAAAAATTGGTGTGTGTGTAACAACCAAATACAAGTGTCATGGTGTATAATCATACAAATAAGTAAACAAAAAAACACATGAGGAATGTAAAAGGGTAGGTGAAGGGACCAAAAGATAAGGGACATGGGCACATGTCACTAAATATGATAATTAAGATATAAAAGGACATGTTCAAATAACCACATATGTAAACAATAGATAATTTGGCATAGAGCCACAAATAAGGACATGTTCAAATGCCTACATATAGAATCATGAAAGAGAACATACAAAGGACATGGTCACATGTTCAAGGTATACAAATAAATAAGTGGTGTATAATCTAAGGAACAATGGAATATTGAAATGCCCTTGAATATGTAAGAAGCATAGTAACACCATCAAGTCTAATCTAGGCACTATAAATGAAAGCATCTATAATTATGTAATACAAATATATGTAGATGCCAAGGTGTATATATACAGAGTCTAACTAGTGATAGTTAGAAAAATATGAGAAATGAGTAGCAATGATCACCATTAAGATAAATCGATGCATATCTAGAATGTATAGTATGTAAATAGAAAACTTGGTTATATCAACTATGTAGGAGATACCCCCAAGTGGGAAGATGTGTCAATATATAACCCTAGATTGATGTAAATTCCCCCAATGGGTAAATGATATTTGTTCTAGATCAGTTTAGTGGACTAGAGTCCTATCTAGAATCTACAAGCACTCAACAAGAATAAGTGAAGCATATGTATATGATAAAACCAACTATACTAGGATAGCTAGTAATATGCAATATCTAGAAAGTAGTAGAAATGTAATCAAATCAATGTATACAATCTATAAAAAAATTGGATTTTTGAACTATTTGAATGTTTCTATATTTTGACATATTATATTGTTTTTGTGTTTTCTGAGTACAAGCTATATATGTGTATGAAAATTACTATGTACAAGGAACTATATATATATATATATATATATATATATATATATATATATATATATATATATATATATAGAGAGAGAGAGAGAGAGAGAGAGTAAATACTAGAAATTTAAATGAAAACAAAATACAAGCAACGTGTAATATCTCTATAGACCCAATATCACATCCATGGGATGTGGATAATCAAACAATGGATCTAGTGGAAGATCATCCCATCTCAGATACTGAGCCCATCCTAACTCAAATAAATCATCATCATCATGATCATTGTTGATGATTTAAAATTGCACTTGATTATAATCAACAACAATGGGAAGTTTCAAGATATGGGACTTGCATCTTGAAACAACCTCCAAAATTTTAAGAAGTTGGTTCTCTAAATTAAGTATATACTAGGAAAAGGGATAGGAATTTTAATTAGAAAAATAAATGCAAGAAAAAAAATCTAATCTATGGTGATGCGCTTGAATGTAATTCGACCTTAATCTTGAGCACAGTGAGACTATATGTAGGATTCATTTACATTTAAGAGCAAACAAGTGCATGATCAATGTAAAAGGTGGAAATAATAGAAACAGAGGCTCATAGCATAGACTACTTTTGCAGTGATACAAAAAATGTCAACAAAGGCATAAGGTTCAATCTTCTTATTTGAATTTTCTAGTCACATAAGAGGCATAGAAACATGTATAGTTATGTAAACCTTTCAACTCAAGAAAATGAGACAAAATCAAATGACATTACTAATCACAGCTCTAGAAAGTCTACAGCCTAGACTAATTTTACAAATGACACATAAAATAGCAATAAAGGCATAGGGTTCAATCTTCTTATTTGAATTTTCTAGTCATATAAGAGGTGCATAAACACATACAGTTATATAAACCTTTCAACTCAAGAAAATGAGACAAAATCAAATGATATTACTTAGTCACAGCTCTAGAAAGTCTAGACTCTTTACAATAATTCTCTCTCCAAAATTCTCTTTGATAATTGATTATTATCCTTTTGGTGATTTTGCACCCTTATTTATAGCCTCAGATCCACTCCATATTGTCTACTTGTTCCTAATCTAATGGCCCAAATGAAATCTTCTCCTAACTGAAAGTGTCTAATAGAAGATATTTTATAGATGCTAAAATGCTCTATCTTCTGGTAATTCATTGGCTGAAACAGATTGCAAGATGCTCCCTTCTCTTAAATTCTAAGTAACACTTATCCAATTTCTTTAAAATCCTCTTATTACTTTGGAGGACACTGAAGGATGACACTTGTCGTGTTTCGTAGTACCCATTGAAGACACACGACACTTTCCACATAACTTATACTCTCTTGTGTCTTTGCTCAGGAGTGTTCTGCCTTTAACACTTGTCGCAATCCACTTCATCGATACTTTAAAAGATTAAAATAAAATAAGACTCACAACATTTCTTACCTAAGTAACTTTTAAAAGGGACACATAAATAGGTGTCAATCTCTGCTACTTCATTAAAAGGACACATGGCAATCTTTGCTTTATTTATTTGGGGTTACGTAGTGGTCTCAGCTTCTTTAGAAACTCTTTTAGAAACCTGTGGAAGATGACACATGACATTCTTTGCTTTCTCTATTTATTCCATAGAAACAAATGGGTCTCATTTCTCATTTACACAGACAACTACACTTGGCGGCTTTCTCTTGCAAAACTTGGGACCCACCATAGTCTTTGCTATAATGATGAAGCAAAATGAAGATAATTCAGACCGTGACACGTGGTGACTTCTAATCTCTTCTACTGGGATATGTGGTGCCTTCTGTCACTTTTATAAAAGCAAAATTGAGACCTTTCATGACTGCCACTTGGCACTTTCTGCTTGATCCTGATACTTGCTTGTTAAAACCTTTCACCGAAAAGAGATGAAACACAGGTGCCAATATGTAACTACGGATGCTGACACTTGGCACTTCCACTTGAGAAAGGATGCCTCAGAGGATAACACTTGTCAGCTTTCACTTGATCCTGACACTTAGACAAAAATGAATCAAAAAGGAAAATAGAGTCCATGCTCTGTTTCAAAACTCCACCATCTTAGACCAAATAATGCTAGGATAAAATTTGGCAATGCACAGTTGAAAAAATAGGATGAAATATAGATTAATTTATAACTCTATAGTTATTGGTGACCCCAAGGAATTTTGAGCCTGCTAAAAAAGAAACCACAACTCCTGCTAGATCAAAATTTCAAAATCACAACTTCAACAATGTTGTCTAGTAGGTAGACCACTCTTCATCAGATAACCCTTGCTTATTATACAATTCATTAAAGTCTAAATCAAGGTTAATGATATCCTTGTGTGAAAAATTTTGCAAAATTTGAAAAATACCCTTCAATTTGAATTCAAGCTGGGAAATAGGAACCAAGATAGCTTCTATTTTAGGGACTGAGGAATCATCCTTGAGATCTTGGAAAATTGTTTGATCATTCTATTTGGCCAACAAAAATGGTTCAATTTATTTTACCATCAGCATGGTGTTGTCATCAGGAAATGGAGAAGGAAGACCTAATTGTACTAGATCTTCAACATGCTGCTTAATTTCATTGATTCCTTCCTTCATGACATCTAGAAGCTCCTTGCAACTGTTGGCTATAGAATTGCAAATGAGGACCTCATTTACTCACTTGACAGTGACCATTCTATCATTCATTCCTGCTACTGACAATGTTGCATCTATTACATCATAAAGCTTTTGCAACAAAGTTTTTGAGTCCATTACTCTCTCAGAGACTGTATCTAGAGTATTCACAACTAAACTCTCCACCTTTTTGCACACTTTTAGTGCATTTAATAGGAAGGTGAGAGAAGGTCTGAGATGATTAATCTATGAAGAGATTCTCTTCCACATGGATTCATATAGCTCCCTTACCAGACTTAATACTTTGACACTTTTTGGCCTATTGGCCAGCTCTAGTGTCAATTGTGTTGCTCTCTATTGCTCTACTTAAAACTGGGCTTATACAGCTGTAATACTATTATATTCACTTAGTAGCTTTTGTTGCAATTGGGTAACCTACAATAGGTGTTCCTCATACTTTTCTTGCAATGCTACTTTTTCATGCCTAAGGGTCATCACCGCATCTTTGACCTATGTGAGCCCTACCTTTAAAGAATCATTTTGGGCCTGAACTACTTGGTGAGTTTGAAGAGAAATAGTATTTTGAAACTATTTATTTAGATTCTCTATTTCATTATTTTTATTATTGATCTCTAAGGTCAAACTATTACAATTTGCCTTTTCCTTGGCTAGCTCAGCTTTCATCTTTTGTAGCCTCCTCGATATCTTCAAATAGTCTTCAGTAACTATAGAAGTGGATTTGGTCAGTAGCTCAATTTTGTCTTATGGCCTGAAGAGTGACATGTCAATGGCTACTACATTCATCATGTAGTCCTCTAGCTGCATCTGTTCCATTAGCTTTATTATATTTGGTAACAAATGAGTCACTGTTAATTGCTACTGGATGGGGTCAAATTGTGACTGCAAATGAGGTGTAGCCAATGCTTTATTTTCCTTAATCTTCTTCTTCTCTCTTCGGGCTTCCATTACCTTCCTAGTAGCATATACTTGGGTCTGGAAGGTAGAAGGAGAGGTAATGTGCCCACTCACAAAAGGATGTCCTAATGGTAGACCATATTGAATAGCCAATTATTGGCTATGGGAGATCTGAGGAGAAAGCTTCTTGGGAATAGAGGGAGAGAAATGAGGTAATGTTAAGGCTGAAGGTGGCACAGATTGGGTGAAGTGAGGAATGGGAATGGTAGAAGTGGTAGTGGAAGTCACTTGGCTAGATGAAATCATCATGCCAGTAGGAGAAGAAATAGACTAAGAAGGAGAGGGAGGAATAATACTTACCTGAGGATAAATTATAGTACCCTGTAATTAGCACTATGTGGTGTCCATCTCCTCTTCTAAATCAAATTGAAATTGCACCCTCTTTCATTTCTTGGGTGTCTCTTCTTCTGGCTACACTCTTTTTCCTTCCACATCTACTTCTTATGGAGAATTGGGAATATCTATAATCGGGGCTAATGGGGAAGCTTGTGATGATGAAGACACCACACTTTTTTGCATTTATATGGTGCTAAGAGATTGGGGCTAGACTAATATAGTTATTATAGTTGTAGTTTGCTTTGAGGCTTGTGATTCTTGACTTGACCCTGCCCTAGCTTCCTACTCTAAACCTGATGTCAACAAATTACCTATCTATGGGCTAGATACAAGGGAGGGATGACACTCATCCCATAGTTCTTCCCATCTTTCATATGTGTCTACATTCTTGAAAGAATGGGTTGTTTGACAAATTTCTTGCCTATATTTCCAATAGGCCTCTATCTTTTCAACATCCCAATCTTTATTCTTTAATTTTCTCCTTAAACTAGATGTCATCCTCACTTTAGGATCATAATCTCTTTGTTTGACATAAAATGTTTCCCATGGCCTATTTTGTGGAAGGGGCAAGTCTGTTAACTCAACATAGAATCCAGGAGTGTCTTCCCTAGGATTTCTTCTATTCTCCCAAAATGGGTAGCCTTCATGTGCAATTATGGTTACCTCCCTATGAGTCCTTACCTAGGAGGCTATGAAACAATTTGGGTCATAAACCCATTTGTCTTCTACTAGAAGGAAACCCAAAAGGGCTAGATTTTTTAGCAACACAACTTCTACGTCTCTGGTTTCCAAAACTATGCTTGTTGTCATTCACAGGAGATCATACATTTTTCTTTTTCCCTTCCCAGAACCAAACTCATTATCAACTATGGACACCTACCTAGTGACCTCTAGGAATGCTAACCTAAGTGTCAAAATCTTAGGTAGTAATATTGGTTCCCCATAAAAACCATGGACTCTTATAATGGTATGGTGGGATCCAAAATAGAAATCAAAAGAAATTGGGCAACTGGCTAGAAGATTTGAAACACTAGGGAATAATCTATTCATAACTGGTTCGATGTTGAGGTGGCAAAAAGTAGGGGTAACAAATAATTCCCAGAATTCATAAGGGTCACTAATCTTTGACAAAATGTGTGTCCATGCAGACACAGGAATGGTTCTTTGGAGATCAAAATCTGGGTCATACATATTAAGATACATATATTGGGCAAAGAGTTCAAAGTTTTAAAAAAACATGAGGTGGAACAAATAGGAAGAATACCTGAATACTCCTTTTGATCTGAAATGGGCTGGTTGTTCTACCATTGAGAAGGCAATTTGTTCAAAAAAGTTGAGTTGATACTCCCGGGTTTTGTCAACAGTCTTTAGCCTAAAAAGGATAGCCATTTATTCTTCATACACTACCATATCATCTTTCATGCCAAAGATGAGAGCCATCATTAACAATGCATCTTGGCTAGCCTATGCGAATTGGCCTCTTGGTGTAGGGAGTGTGGGCACCATAGTGTCATCATCACTCATTTATAACTCAGATCTCAAGAACCTTGACTGAGTGTTGACATTTTCCCATGTTCTTCACATCTTAGCAATAATAGGAAACATAGATATATTATCATGATGCAGAGCTAACATATCCATGATAGCCTGTAGTGTGATTTGCACTGTGAATGGACCTCATTTAATGGTGCATAAAGGTGCATGGAACAAGTCTACACACAATTCAACTAGGTCAAGGCATGAATGCATAGCTAGGAAAATGAATTGAGCTAGTTGTGAGGTCCATATCCTCATGGAAAATGTTTCAAATTGCCCTATTATAGCCCTTTGCAGACACCTTTGATGTGCCCCTTCTCTAAGAGTTTTGCTACTCTTTGTATAATTGGGTCCATGATGCCATCCACATAATATTTTATTTTCACTGGGTTACTTGCTTGACCAGCTTCAGGAAACTTGGTCTGTGGATAGGTCTTCAATGGTTGCACAGGAGCTGAAGCATATAATTTACTTGCAAGAAACTTATCAAGGGATTCATACATCCCAGCTCCTTGTTGTGAAGATTATGCCCCCTCTATCTCTATATCTTCTCTGTGATAGCTTGTATGAACTTTTGTAAAATGGAAATACTTTCACTGAAGCGAGTTTATTAAGCACAAAAAAATGCAAGTAGTAGGATATTTTCATGCAGATGCAAGAATGTTTGAGAACTTGTAAACTTTAACTCTTGATAAGAGGTATTTATTGATCTATCATGTCTCAAGATAACATTAAACTCAAATAACCGTTAGCAAATCCTACTCAATCTTTATGGAATAATGAGATAGACACGTTATGCAAGTGGCAGTGCAAGGTACCTTGGGGATTTCTAAAGATTTGGGAGACATTCAATGTATTGGAGAATTTTTTAAAATTTTGAAAATTATGCGCTGTCGACTATGTGTTCAAGGGACACTTATTTAAAAGAAAAGCAGGGAAACAAAAATGGGAAAACAAAGTAGGAAAACAAAGCAATATTGAAAGGGGAAACTACCTAACTACATTAATGAAGCATCTTTATCTCCCTCCTGGATCAAAAGTAGAATTTATAAAATCTCTTTCATGACAAGCCAGCTTATATTTCCATATAAATGATTGAATTGGACATAGCTTTGGTGAATTACCTTTTGTGTATGCCAAATTGATTTGCTTGCATTTGGGTGATTCTAAGTCAAACCTGCCTCCAACAAAAATCTTTTGACATATATCATTTATTTGCATATTTCCTTTTGCCTCAAACTCAGGTTCTTATGCATGATCATTTTCTTTGATAACTTCAAAATTACCAATCTCTTGAAAGGATAATTCTAAAAATTTGCAATAATTTTGCACATGTAATTAAGGCTCAATGCTATTTTGTTCCTCTGCAACCGGTTCACAGCTTCCCTAAAAAATATTATACCCTGATCCAATGATTTTAAACAAATCATTTAAATCATGATCAAGGAAATGTTCATGCTCTTCCTCATCATCTTGCAAAGTGAGAAGAAAACCAGAAATTATTTCTTCTTCATCAGAGGCTAAGGTATATGCTTGTAATTTCTCACTAAGAATCTAGAATTCATAAGAGGTGTCTTTTGACTTTTATTCCTCTAGAACATTTGGGATTCTATGATCTTCATCAAATATAACATAAGTGCCCAGACCAATAGAGTCATAATTTCCATATGGGTCACTTTGCATCATAGCTAATAAATGATCATTTTCTTCTTCTTGATTATATCCAGTCTATTCACCTAGCTCCTCGACAAAAACCCTCTCTTCTTTATTCATCATAACATGGGCTGCCTCTAACTTTGCAGTGGGCTCATTAGTGATGTGATCTTTATATAATGGTTCAAACAATATCTTCATCTTTGAACTATATTTAGTTCTTAAGATGAGATGAGACCAATCAAGGGACATATATGCCCCTATTTTGGCTGTAAAGTCTCTTGATAAACATAAGCCAAAAATAGGAGGTATATCTATCACTACTACATCTTGATTTACAATTATATTAGGACAAGCATATAATTGTAATTGGAGTTGTTTGATTCTCCCTATGGTTTGTACTACTTTGCCATCTAGCTATATGACCCCTTTAGTGAGTGGTTCATACTTAATTTCTAAAGCATCAGCGATCTGCTTGGGCATTACTGTGGTACTAGCCCCTAAATCAGTCATTACATTATGCAATAGTTTCTTGCCAACTATTAAAGTTAAATAGAAGGGATCTAGTTTGGATTTGCTTACCTCTATTTTATTATTTACTAGGGCTGTTGTCTATAGATGGACTGTATCTTTGAGCTTTTCTTTTCCAACAGTTCCTTCTTTGGTAATAGTACCTTTGGGCACTGCTTGGCCTTATAGATCTTCTTGTAGTAGTGTCTTTTGTTTAGGAATAGCCAATATATCCCATATTGATACTTATGCTAGAGTCTTCTTCAATTGATCCACCACATTTA